>VYZT01001339.1:9832-61210 GCA_013400735.1 Pomatostomus ruficeps | reverse complement strand
AAATAAATCTTGGGGGTTTTTGTTTGCTTCTTCTTATTTTAACAAGCAGAAATTGCTTTATAAAAAATGCAGTATCAATTTAGGTTTTGAAGAGAGTTGGCTAAAGACATCAATGTGGAATGATGCTCTGGCAAATTATGAAAATGAGCTGGGAGTTCGTGTCTAAGAAGGAGTACAGTGCCTCTCAAAGGGAGACTGACATTGCCTGAGGTCTGTAAGCAATAAGTTCAAGGAGATAAAACAAATTTTAAAGGGGTCTGTGAGGTAATCTTAATTAGCTTTCCTGATATGGTACTGCTCTTGGGCTTACAGGTTTTATGAAAACAAAGTTGAACTGAAGAAGCCAACAAACAAGCAAGCAATATCAAGACTATAAAGACAAGTATATGTGCTATCACTACAAAATGCATTCACTAGCATCTTAATTTTATTTTAAGGGACAAATTTTTCATAAAATTATGGGTCTAATGAACTTTAAAAGAAGATCTTTGAAAAACTTCAGAAACAGAAAAACCCTTCTCTTTGCAAGCCTGTCACCATTGTTTCTACCACATAATTACCTCCCTTTCCAGGCTTGAGCTGCATCTTTGGATGAAATAGTCAATCCTTTCTGAGGTTAAATAGCTGAATACTCACCGACACCTGGCCATTGATAATTACTTCTTCTGAAAAGCGCACTTTGACAGGATTGGACTTCAATCTTGCCTTTTTTGCAGCACTAATGAAAGCTGATTTAGGAGACTGGAAGAAAAGATGATGACAAGATATATCATATAACTTCAAATTAAAACCTTTCTTTTCTTTGTCAGTTATTGCCCCTCTTTCTTGTACACTGGGAACTCCATGTGCAACATTTTACATACAGAAGAATGGAAATATGGTCAAACCATAATGCATCCTGAGGTAATATATATGTACATACACATAAGGAAACACCAATGCATACTGAACATACTGAATATCATCCCACTGTTAGACTGGAACAATGAGAAGGGCTCTCGGTGTACACACAAATTCCTGTAGTGCTCCCACAATGACTGCTGTCACCTAACCTTGTCCGCGTGAATGGACACTGACCAGTGACCTACCAGTGATCCTTCCTTCACAGACCAAATGGAAAATCTTTGCATAATCTTTGCCCTTCTAGATAGACATACACATCTTTTGCCAAAAAAGTGTCTGGGAGGTCTGCAAATGCAGTGGCATCTCACTGTATTAGTCCACTTCAAAACACAGGTGAAAACCATCAAGAGGCACCTGCAGGCCATCAGGCTTCCCCTGAAGGTACCCCCTAAACAAACCCTGTGCAAGGCATGCCTTCAATAGGTCAGACATGCGGTAGGGTTTCATGGATTAGAAGTCTGGAAGCATTCCAAATTTTCATCTGGAACCTACTTGACTTTCACCTACTACATTATGCAATGGATTCACCTGTGATCAAGTTTTCAGCCCCTGAAAAAAAATTCTCCTCACTTGAAAAATGGGACTAACAACCCCTTTTTAGTAACAAATTAAATATTTACAGTCAATGGGATTTCCATTTTCAGCAGCAGAAGGGAGGTTGGTTTATTCTCAGGTCAGTTACAAACACAGTGCTTCTGGCATTGCCTCACTTCATAACGATGATAATGGGGAATGGAAGACTTTCTCACTTTGGCTGAAAGTCACTGGGCTCTTTTGGGCCAGTTTTGGTCCATTTGTTCCAGGAAAATACGAATTAAGACTTTCAGAATCTTACTCTAAGTCCTGAGAAGTGGCCTTACCAGTTTTAAATAAAGGCTTAAGTCATGTTGGTTTGCCTGTGACAAATAAGTGAAGGTATGAGTGGTGATGATCAATGTGGCATGACAGACGTCCTTGTAAACATGGTAAGTCTTTTGCCATCACTCAAATTTAGACTCAACTAACAATCTGCAGGAGTGATGGAGCAGTCCAAGGCTATGTGCTCTTCTGTTTCTGTCTCTGATCTCTGCTGAAACTGCTTAAAAAGTTATTTTCTTGTGATGTAGAAGCCTAGTTTCAAGTAACTAGCAGGAGGAAGTCTCTAGCTCATTTCTGCAGCCTCTGATCTACTATCACATTGAAAACATGGTAAATATTACCATGGGCTCAGTATCAACCAGTGAACAAGGAACAAACACTGCCACATTCTCCCAGGAAATACCAGAAATATCCAATGATTCCTGAGGCACAAAATAGAATCAAAAAATAAGAATAAATGCTTCTTCACTTTCACAGTTGATTCCTTCTTTCCTCTCTAGCACATATCATGACACAATAATCAATAATGGTAAATAACAGAAAATTCAACCCCATGAACAAACCAAGCCCAGCTTCCAGAGTCAGTGCTGAAAAAAGGGGAAGGTGCCCAGAAGCTTTGAAGCAACCACCAAATAAACAAAGGAAGTTAAAAAAAAAAAATAGCGTCTCAGGAAGGGGGACCCTGTTGACTTCTTCAGCAAGAGGGGACAACATGGAAATGCTGAAGCAGCTTCCACATTGTACTCTGGAGATGAATTCCTAGAAAGACACAGTATAAAATAGTACCATGATTAATATAACAACTCTAGAGATGCCTTCTCTAGTTTCCTTCCTCTCCATGTAGCCCCCCTCTGCAGTAAGGGGGATGGTCTATTTGGCACCAAAGTAACAGACTGCAAACAGATGCAGGATGAGGCTACTGGCTTTCCCTTGCAAGAACACGGGGAAAAGACTGGCTTTCACTTACTCTTCTTGCTGAAAGAATCTCTGCACTGTTGTTTGCTCTTATTACAGATGAGTCACCAGTCTGGCCTCTCTTAACAGGCAGACTGCCAAATTTTTTCTGGATTCTGGCAAGGTTATTCCCATACAGCAAATCTGGCAAACCACTATGTGTCCCTGTTGCTCTCTACAACCTCTTTCTTTTCCTCTCTACAACCTCAAAAGTCACTTGTGGGAGGCATAAACAAATTATGTTGTTGCAAAAATGCAATAGGAGAGTTCAGGACAACTAAATATTTGAACATATGTGAGTTCCCAAGAACCCCTCTGGGATGTGGGGTTTAATGAATACATTGCACAGCCAGAGCACACCATGGTCTACCGTAAAACGTGGGGCTTCCTTCCATTTCCACTTTTGCTGTGGTAACATGGGCAGGACTCTGGCCCTTTGCCAGGCACTCTGGGTGAGCCTGGAGCAGACTGTTTTCTAGCAACTCCAAACTATAAACCAGGGGTGTAGGAAAATGGAACAGCTGCACCAGGTATTTGAGAGAACATTCTCTGCTGGTTAAAGGTTTGAGTAATAGCACAGCTTTTGTGTTTAATTGTGCAATATCATTGTTTCTACCTCTGCATCAATCTGACACTTGACATTTTCTCTTTGGGAATAGAAGTGTTTCCAAAGGATATGCAAATACGCAGGAAAACAGTTGGGTTTGATTGTCGGAACTCGCTTGTCTAACAGAGCCTCAGCAAGATGATGTGCAGCTCTATCCTATTTAATGTCTTTAGGTTTGTAGAAGAATGCTATCACTTAATGATTCTCATAGTGCCAGGTTCATTTATTTCTGATACTCTGTGTTTTAGCCAAATGGACACCATTATCCTCGGTTAACGACCTTAAGCAGGAGGTGTTTACACTAATGCAGAACATCTATCACTGCAAGTGAAGTATTTGCATTGTCACAGATAAAAACAGCTTAATTAGAGTGACTTTTGCAAAATGAGGGCACGCATTTTAACAAGGAGTCAAAACAACTCAAAACCCTCCAAACTTTGCTCTGTGTGACCTAAGGCCTGTTTCCTATTAAAAGATCAAATTTATCAGGATTTTAAATAATTTTTACTTGTTTACACAGAATTCAAAGGAAAAAAATCAGCTGGTCATTTCAACACTGCCTAGAGAAACTGCTAACAAGAAAAATTAATCATTGCACAGAGATTTACTTGGAGGAAATAATAGCGAAGACCTAGACCCTCCTTTGAACGCTGCTTATAGCCACTGCAATCAATGGGCATCCCATCAGCAGGGTCAAAACACAAAAGTTGCAGAGAAGACTTTCTGGAAAATGTTAATTTCTCGTTTTCTAGACTTCTCAAAATTAAATCCTATATTTGTCAGCAGCATTAGAGTGGGTCATTTTTTGATAGATCTTAGAAACAGTATCCTGAATTTTGAGGGTAACTTTTTTGATGAAAATAAAAATGTCTAGTGATTCATGCACTTTCACAGGTAAACTATAATTTGGTGGAGATTGCAAGGGAAGTGGTTTTTATTTGCTGAAAAAGCCCCTTGGAGTGCTCTTGCCAGTAGAGGTGCTGCAACAACAAAACTTTTACTCATGCTCAAGAAAAAAAAGGATCTAGCAGCTAGAAGAGCACAGTGTAGTACTGAGCTATCATAAAGAAATAAAATGACAGGACAGAAATAAAAGGACAGTCACAAGGTGAAAAGAAAACCTGCTCGGTGACAGTAAGCATCAAAATCAGAAATACTGCATTTAAAACTACAGAAATATTGTAGTTTTTGAATAGCCACAGACTGTATATATGCAATAAATTTTAAGCTTGTTACTTTAAAATAGTCATTAGTTCAATATAAAATATTAAGTTTGCTAGAAAATAAGGAAAAAATTGCAAATAAGTGCAAAAAATGTGTTGACTTTTTGGTTCACCCCTAACAGCAATTACAAGTGCCAAAATTTAACAAGCAAATAAAAGGTGAGTAAGAGGAAGAATTAAATTTATTAAGTGGAACAGGACATAATGCCCAAAGGCAAACTGAATATGGTAATTCATAGCTGCGAACAAGGCTGAAACAACTACACTGGCTCACAAGAGTGTTGTAGAAGAGCAAGTAGGGACATGGAAGAAATAATGTGGAGAAGTTTTACCACACAGTCATTTGTGATAACCACATGGCACTGACAGATCATCATCAGGAGTATTTCTTTGTTAAATTCTTGGCACAAATTTAATTGCTAGAATAGCGGTCAGATCTGGGTTCTCTCTTAAAATGTTGGCAATCTATCATAGACAATTGTATTTTATTATTTGCTTTATTTGTATTTTACCATTTTTAGATGCTAGTCACAGTCTGATCATTACTCCCACAGACTCTCAATAAGGTTGTTGCCACAATCATTATGATCCATAAATGTTATTTATTGTAGTTTTTCTGCAACTGTTCTGTCTCAGACGTATAACCATGTTATAACAAGAAACATCTCTTTCAAAATAGAAGAAGATCCTATCTTTTTCCCATTGCAAAACTTTAAGCACAGCAAAATTGCCATACCTCTCAGCTGGGCCTGGACTTCATCCAAGGATTTTAAGAGATTAATCATGAAAGCAACCTATCAAATAATCTCTGCACATAAAATGTGAACAGATATCAAACAGGCAAGTTCTTTGATTTAAGTAATGCTTAAAACTTAATAAGGCAACAATCGGAATGATAGTTCATTTACAGAATAAAAGTCAGAAATTATAATCAAATGCCATACTTCCAGAAATCAAAACTCTGGATTGCTTCAACTGCTTGAGCTGCTTGGCAACCTCCTTACGAGCACTGGTGATAAGAACCTAGCAAAGATTTCTAGACTGATGAAAAGAAAAAGATAGCCTAATGCTTTAGTTTGGTCATAATTAAAATGAAATTTTGATGTGTTTTAATATATTTAAGCATTAAACAAAACTAAATGCATTTAAGCAAAAATGATCTGCAAAAGCTTTCAAATAGTACTAAGTGAGCTAAAGAGTACTATAAATCTAGATTGTCTACTTTCACCTGCAGTCATAAAGGATGGTCACTTAAATGCAAAATCAAAACACACTCTAAATAGCACAAATAAAACAAATTAAGAAATAGCACTCTTGCAATCCATCTTGGCAGATATTTTTCATGCAATGGTAGAAGGAAAGTCACCATCAAGAAGAGAGATCGATGAAATGTTTGTAGAGACATATTTCTGCCAAGAATGGGGAAGAAATTCAGTCTTTATTTAAAAGCTCTTATTTTCCTTTGTCTGGTTTCTACTTCATAATTCCAGTTTTATTGGCAAAATAGTAAAAGGAAACATGAAGGAGGCAAAATTAACAAAATGGGGAAAATACATGTGCATCATAATTTTTGAAGACATAAATATTGTTTCCAAACTGTAAGCCAAACCATATTTGTCAGAGGACCCCCTGCACAGAAGCCCAGGACAGCTACACAGCTCGAGAGCAGCAACACCCAGGGGTTGCAAGGCTGAAAGAGATGCCAACAGGCTCAGGCACTGCTGACAGCAATGCTGTGGCAGTCTGAGGACCAGCACGGACCAGATGTTCAGAGTGACTCGGAGTACCCAGGTGACTTTGCAGCCCAAGGTTTGCAGAAACTGAGGGGCCTTACACTGCTTCAGGGCCAAAACTTGGCTGCGCACACTGGCATCATCCCAACTGCTCCACATCCCTACAGACACCCTTGTTTCCACTGCAGGAAAACTTGAAAGTAGTAAGGGGCTATGAATCAATGAGACCCTGGGCTGGACAGGTAGGGAGGTACAATAATACAGATGAGATCTGCCAGGTGCAACAGTCCTGCAGGCAAGGCTCACCCAACCAATTAATTTCACTAAGCAACTTTGGGGTAAAAATTAAATTAAAGCTAGCAGTGACATGCATACACCAATCTCATCTTCTAACTGCTTTGTGCACATTCTTGGGGAAACAATCTTCATGCCTACATGAACTTAAGTGTCCATCACCCCCAAAACCACAAGTGCTTTGTCTGCTAAGGCAGAGCTGGGGGACTTTGGCAGACATACCAGAGTGTGGCAATACAAATTCATGTATTAAATGGGCACATCAGTCCAAATGGCTGACAGAAAAGTGTTTCAGTGCTATCCTTAGCTCAGTGACACCTAGAGGTAGTTCAGTTATTGATTAGATTTTGGTGCTACATAATGAGAGGAGCAGATTCTGCCTTGTCAGGCCTCACACAGAGCTTGAACAAATAGTGGTGAATCACAGATTCATAGAATTAAAGAATGGAAGGGGCCTCAAAGATCATCCAGTTCAAACCCCTCTGCCATGGACAGGGACCAGGATGCTCAGAGCTCCATCTAATCTGGCTTTGAACACTTCCAAGGATGGGGCATCTGCAACTTTTCTGGGCAACCTATTCCAGTGCCTCACCACCCTCACAGTAAAGAATTTTTTCCTAATACCTAATAGAGACTTATTCTCAGTTTGAAGCCATTGCCCCTTGTTCTGTCACTACACGCCTTGTAAAAAGTCTCTCTCCATCTTTCTTGTAGGCTCCCTTCAGGTCCTGGAAGGCCACAACAATCAGGTCACCCCGAAATCTTCTCTTTTCCAGGCTGAACAATCCCAATTCTCTCAGCCTTTCCCCATAGGAGAGGTGCTCCATCCCTTTGATCATCTTGGTGTCCTCCTCTGGACTTGCTCTAACAGGTCGATGTCCTTCCTGTGCTGGGGATCCCAGAGCTGAATACAGTGTTTCAGGTGGAGTCTCATGAGAGTGGAATAAAAGGGCAGAGTCACTCCCCTCATCCTGCTGGTCACATTGCTATTGATGTAGCCCAGAACATGTTTCGCTTTCTGGGTTGCAAGTGCATGTTACTGGCTCATGTCCAGCCTCTCACCCACCAGCACCCCCAAGTCCTTCTGGGCAGAGCTGCTCTCAATCTGTTTATCCCCCAGCCTGTATGGATATCAAGGATTGCCTTGACCCACGTGCAACACCTTCCACTTGGTCATCTTGAACCTCAGGAGATTCCCATGGGTTCATTTCTTGAGCCTAAGTCCCTCTGGTCCTTCAGGTGTGGCAACCATCCCACTTAGCTTGGTGTCACTTACCAATCTGCTGAGAATGCACTTGATCCCTTTGTCTATGTCATTAACGAAGATATTAAATATCACTGGTCCCATTACAGACCCCTGTCACTGACCATTTGTCACTGATGTCCAGCGGGACTATGAGATGTTGATCACAACCCTCTGGATGTGAGCATCCAACAAATTCTTGATCCACCTAACAGTGCACCCAAAAATCCATCTCTCACCAATTTGGAGAGAAGGATTTTGTGGAGGACTGTCAAAGGCTTTATAGAAGCCCTGATAAAAGATATCTGTAGCCCATCCCTTGTCCACTGATGTGGCCACTCCATCACAGAAAGCCACTACATTGGTCAGGCAGGACTTGCCCCTGTTAAAGATACCAGGTCATGACTTTCCTTCTTCTCCAGGTTAAAGCTTGGAGAAAGACTATACCTGTGCTATAAGGTCTTCCATTGAATGTGGAGTGCACAATTTATTTGGGTTTCAGCTTCCCCTATATTCCGTACATACAGGTTTGCTCTCAGACTAGTAGCACAATGATAACAGGTCACAGCACCTCACAGCCGTAGTACTACACTTGGCTGTCCTCTTTTAAAGACTACACATAGCTGCAGTAAAGCACATGCCCTTTCTTCACCTGACATTTATAGATGAGAATGAAGTCTGTCAATGGACAAAACCTGCATTAAAAAGTGGGTGGGGATTTCTTTCCCCCCATATTATATGTATTCACTGTGGCCAAAATGACTGGCTGTAAAACAGCAAGCTTTAAAGGCAGTTAGGTTTTTTATTTAGTCAGACCAGGTCTGCATTTTCATTTAAGGTGACTGATATTGACTTGATCCCAGATCATCCTCCTGGCAGTGGACTTACTGCAGGGTGGCAACCCCTGCCTGTCTTTGCTGTGGAATGCATGTCTTCCCCCCACAAATTAGTGCAGTGCAGACTGGCTTCTAGAAAGGGTGCAGGACAAGCAAAGCTGCATGGCCACCTCAAAACTAACCAGAAAGGCTAATGACTAGTACGAAGACACACAGCACTGGCCAAGTTGCATTTGCAAGATGTGCATTTTGCCAGCTTCATCAGATAAACTTGTTTTCAAGTCTTTGTGTCAAATCCACCTCATCTTTTTTTCTTGCGTGGAAAGGATGCCATTATCGCTTGTTAATGAAAACTGCTGCGTATCAGGCTAGACAACAGGGAGCCAAATGGACCTGCTGAATCTGAATTACTCCTGATGCATGGCTGAGGCCCCTCAGCAGCCCACCATGTACGCATGGCTGTGCATGCACAGATGAGCTTCCTCCCCTGGTTTGGCTTCTCCCCTTTTTTCATGGGAGATGGGTTTGAGCTGACAGGTCATGAACCCACTGCCACAAACCACTGAGTGAATTGCAAAGGCACGTTGCTGTTGCGGTATACTCTGGCCAGTTTCGGTTTATCTCATGGCCAGGCTCTGCTATCTCCCCTCCCCCTCCCCTCGGTATAAGCTTTCCCCCCCGGAGGGCTGTGTATTGTGCAATCCTATATAAAGCCCACCAAATTCAAACCCTTCAGTGCTCCGCTATTGGATGTTGTACCCTCCCCCTGTCCCCTCCTGTCAGTATTTATGTAACTGTAAGACGCGGTGCCAGTGCTTCTCTGGCACAACCTCGGTGCCAAATAAACCATCTGAGAAGCCCCTCCGCCTGTCTCTCCTTCTTCGGCGCGCCTGTACCATCAGTGGGTTGGGTGAAAGCTTGCAGGAACTTCGCCAGCCCTCCTGTGCCTTTGGAGCAGCCTGGCAGCCCCTAGGACTGCGAGCGGACGCCCGGTGTCCCCAGCAGAGGATATTGTGACACGTTGCCACAACCAGCTCTGAAGTGGGCTGCAGTTTCTCCCAGTCCCTTCAAGGCAACCTCAGGCAATTGCCTGCCTGTCCCTGCTCTCCCCACACCTCCACAAGCTGGAGATGCAGACAGAGCCCTCCTTACATGAGGTGCAGCTCGTTTGCTACAGCAGCGTAACTCTGGCATCAAGGCAGAATCAAGAAAAACCCAGGAGCTGCAACAAACAAGAAACTGAAGCAGAACTCAGCATTATGCTCTATAACTCTTCCTGGTATGGGTTTAAAGACACTGTTATTTTTCAACTTACTAATGTAGCCTTTGAATACAGGACACAGCAATGCCATCTTGAACATCACCTTTATGAGACACAGCCCTTATTACACCTTTTTTTTAATTGCACAGATAAGGTAGGACACAAACAGAATATGGGCAGAAAAAGAAAGGTGCTATGTTGCTAGGAAATGAATTCAGAAACCATTGACAATACTTACGGGGTAAGGTTGAACAACAGTAAGGAGGATCGATTCTTTGCAGCTTCTATAAAAAGACAAAAAAAGTAAAATCAAGTAAAGACTCATACTTTTACTCACTACAGATAACCAGCTTTTCTTTTTAATGGAGAAAACTGCAGTAATATGGCAAAATGTTTATTATAATGACATAGCAGAGCAGTGCAGAAATTAATAATACTCCAAATTAACAACAGATATTATGAAATGTATTTTTTCCAATCTACCAAATTGAATTGGCCTAACTTTGCAGTTTGTTACAAACCTTTTGCTTCATCAGAGAAACCTGCATGCTGCAATAATGCTTGTCTCCAGCAAGTATGAAATAACCTTTGATTAATCATATTAGTTCAGTATCTGTAGTCTACGAATTCAAAGCCAAAACTATGTGAAGACAGTAGTGTTTTTATCAAAACAAAAATGAGGAAAAAAATTAAGCTCCCACTTCTGCTCTAGCTCACCTTTTAAAATGGGTGGAAAAATACTAGTAGTTCATTAATTTCCCCATTAGATTTTTAAAATTTTTACAGGATTGCTAAGGAAAGGTTTTTCTTTCCATTTAAACAGCTCTTCTTTAGGGTGAAACTAATAAACATAAAACATATGAACAGCTCTAAAAATTCACAACCAATCTATAGGATAAAGAGAAGAAACTTCTAGGAATCTTGATGTGACTAAGTGGTCTAGACAAATAATGCATATATTTTGACTCTTGGTGGGTAGTTGGGGGTAGTGGATAACTAGGGAAAAGTAAAGGTAAAGTGAAGAAGGAAGAAAAGCCAATCACAGTCAATATCTCTTGTATTATCCATTGATCAGATGGCTGCAGTGGGTAATATTACCTGAGAAAAGGTCAGTTGTCATTTTGTTGAAATGGAATTAAATTTCTCTTGGTTTTACTACTTTCAAACATAAATTGTTTATGTGACTTACTACCTGGCTAAGTTGACATGGAATAGATTTTGCATGCCTGACCTGTTAAGCAGAACTAATTTAAAAAATCATATTGTATTGGTCTTATGCAGGGTCACCTTATATAGGCAGATTCACACCTCTGATATGCAACTTATAAAACCAAAAGGCAAAATAATGGAGGACAAACTGAAGGCCTGGTCAGAAAACTATTCTGGAAAGCCAGTCTATACTTGATGAAGTCAACACAACACTGAATGGCAACAATGATAACAAATTCTACTTTTGTCAATGCCATCAGTCATGTAAAGGGGCGAAGTATGATCTAATATCACCTAACTATAGGAAAATTAGTTAGAGCTTCAATTTTTACTTCTCTTATTAGATATTTGTATCATTACCACATTTTTGGGGAATCTAAAAATGCATGTTAAGAATTGTAATTTATTTCAAGGATCTCACAGCACCTCCATACTATCCATATCTATCCAATTATGGCTGCTATATTAACCTAGGCATAAAATTAGACAGAAAGTCTCACAGTTGTTAATTTGGGATAAACTACAGCCCTGGGATAACTGCACCTTGCCAAACTGACCTTTTCAATTACTTTCAAGACACTACTTTATGTTTCTCATGTGGCATATGATTACCACCACCACTGTCTTCTGCAGTCCAGCTACTTTAGAGAGTTGTCTTTAAAAATGAAAATCAGATTCTCCTGAAAATATTTTTCAGCTCTACATTATTCTTGGATTAAACCTGCACAGGTGTCAGGCTAGGCAAGATTCATCCTAGATTAGCAAGTGCTTTTTTATAAACCAAAAGATCAAAATTTTGTGGACAAGACTTTCTTACAGGATAAACACTTGTATTGGAAGGATGCTAGAGTCTGCACCATACATTCCACATTTGAGGCTATAATAAGGCCCTTTGGAGTATCTGGACACAAGCATGTTACACATTCAAAAAGTTGGACTCAAGCACCACATACAAATCCCTCATTATCAGAGTAAACATTTCCTATAAAACACGTGCTACACACAAAACACAGCACACTTACAACGGAAGTAAGTATTTAGTCATCAGCTTTTTGATCTGAAGTACTCAGTCATGACTCCACTGCTCATTTTAAAAATTTCTCAACTAATGATGACAAAATTCTACAGGACAGCTCATTCTTTATTTCCGGTATGGTTGGCATATCCTATAAATCTGTATGATAAACCTTGCACAGCACTGGAGACTGACAATTGTACCATGTATTGTATACATCACAAGACTGCAAAAACAATGCAATCACTGACCATGTGATCTGTGCGTTTTGTAGCTTAAATGTATGTGGACATACCTATGTCCACGTGTGACAGTAGAACATACAGACAGTTAAGTTTACAGAAACAAGGTACATCATCACATTGAAATGTGAGCTACTCCTTTTAAACAACACCTGGAACATAGTGGCAAAGGATAAAAAACCCAATTGCAATCTTCGTTTCACCCTGAAATGTCTTTCCTCATCTAAAATGTGACTAAATTGAGAAAAGAGAAAAAGAAAAAGCATATATTACGGTTACTTTATTACCTTTCATACTCACTTAACAACTACCTAATTATTTTTGTGCCCTTTTAGAGTCACTCAAGACCAAACATCTGCAATACCAGCTTAGAAAACAAACTGCTGACTTTTTGAGTACTCTGCCATCTGACTGGCTAACACCAACATCGCAACAAAATACCTTCATGTTTCTTTCATTTCCTGACATTAGAATCAAATAGTGATAACAAGGCTAAAATCTGAAAACTCTGATGGGAATTTGTGATTCATCTCTCTGTCCTTCTCCGTGTCCTGCGTGGTGGTTATATTTGTCCATTCTCACTACTCCTCACAGCTACTTAGGCTGCAACAAGGAGAGAATATAGATGGTTTGAGAATCAAATGATGTCTATTATAAAGGTTAAAGTTGCATTACTGAGTATCAGGCATCTCGAGCTACATGAGGCGTTAACATTCAGCTACAATGCCAGCCTCTGGCAACTTGAGGCTGGGAATCACTGCCTCTCTTCTATTCCTTGCTAGCTGGAAGAGAGGAAGGGCAAGGGCAGATGAGGGACATGGGGGAATCTCAGTATCTGGGTCTGCTATTCATAGGTATCCTACAGCAAATATAGCATATAAATAGAAAAAGTATATATATTGTGCTTAAGAAGGAAGAATGAAAAATTTTTGTTTATGCTGATTTTAAAGCTTTTAGCAATTTTACATACTAGAGGACTACTTGGTTCCTTTCCCACTGAAGATGAACAAATTAAGAATTAATTAAAGCTATAATAAATAATATTACTTTCAGGGAATGCAATTCAGAAAAATCTCCTAACCATAAATTAGCTGTTTCATTCACAATGAATATTCAATTCTGAAACTCTTGTTTTGAAACACTTTTTCTCTGCTATTTTAAAATAATCTGTTTCAGTTTGGGTCTCACTATTGATGAGAAAGGTCTGAATTCCACAATTGTGGAGTTTGATGCCATGATCTTCAGTATGTTTCACACTACTTTTTTGAAGTAAGGAAAGGGAAATCAATGGGCCAAAACCTAACTACAAAATGTAACAGGTTACCTCAAATGCCTTTTCAAAGCTAAGGAAAGTACTGATTATCTACAAATTCTAGCGTCTAGACTAGAGAAAAATCATTCATTGGTTGGATGTCTTTCAATATTATGAATATTAACACAGTATTAATCAGTAAAGAGTTTGCAAAGCCACTCGATTGTAGTACATTATTAATTATTTCATAGAATGAATCACAGAATCAGAGAAAAGTTTGGGTTGGAAGGGACCTTAAAATAATTTTGTTCCAACTAAAGATCATTTTTATTTGAGCTGTAGATACATTTTTAAATAAAACCTGTTTTACAATATTTATCTTCACCTAGGGAAGCTACAAATGTCACTTTCCCAGGCTTTTATCATGACCAACAGTTCCTGTGGATGAGTTTTCCCCAGAGATCCAAGTAGATTTATTTCCAAGGCTGGAGACATCTTCTGGAAGGACTTTGGTGGGACAGAGTAGACCCAATTTAAAGCAGTTTCCTCATTCTCAGCTGTTATCACACAGCACACACACAGTGAGCCTTGAGGTCCTGTAATGATGCGAAGCTGCCTGAGTTGTCATGGGGAACCTTGACAAACTATCAGACAAACTCAGTATTCGTGGACACCCGTGAAACACTGGAGGGATCCAGGGAGAGAGAATTTAAAAAGGGTATGCCTTTCCCAGGGCTGTTTTTGTTCCAGGAGAAGCAGTGCTGTGCAAACACAAACACCCAAGCTAAAAGCCCTCTGCACCAGACAATTCCTCCAGCAAGAGCCATGGCAAGTGGGGCTCTTCCCTTTCCTTTTCCAAGGGTAACCCTGCAGCACACAAACTACAGGCAATGGTTCCATGACTGACAAGTACAACAGGTTACACCAAGCTGGAAGCCATGCTACTGTGGGCATATCCCTTTTGGTCTCTTAATTACATACACCCATAGATAAACAGTGTTTTAGCAGCAGGTGAAGCATCAGACTTCCAGCATAGGAAGAAGACATTTTCCAGAAAATTTTTTAGGGGAACACAAAAAATTATACTTTCTCAAGAGGTTGCCAATATGTGGCAAAACCAGCTGCTGGAAGAGTGGTAACGGGATTTCAGTCTCTGCCTGTTCAGCTGACCTCTGGAAATTCTCTTTGAAGATCCTGTACACAGCAAGAGATGGGCATTCCTGCCATCACACCACATAGGCAAGGCAGGGTATTCCACACACGGCATTACACCCCAACTGCATCTCAGAAGACAGCTGCAGGAACACAGCAGGCATGAAGCACAGGAGGAGGCTCATGAAATAAGGTACATCACAACAGAGGTGAGGTCTGGGGTCCCAGTTTAGGGAGGACAGGTAACACTGCATGAAATACAGTTACAGAAGATGGGGATATGAGGCCAAGGTGCCAAGCTTTGGGTTCAGACACATGAAGGACAACCTAAGAGATGAGCATCAGCTTGGGTACTGTTTTCTGGAGATGACAGAGCACAGAACACAAAGATCATGGTGTTCAGGTCTTATTTCTGGAGATCAAGATGGTGCATTGTAATCCCTGGTATCAGAAGGCAGAGACATCACAATTACATTTGGAACGCTGTGGCTTCTCTGCCTGCTGGTGTTAATTATATTACCTGTCCTTAGCCTCGCTGTCAATGCAGTGAAATACTCTTGGCATCCAAGCAACTTCAACTTGTGAACTCCTGAACCCTACAGTTTAATTTGCATAGCCTGCTGCTTCACAAAGTCATTAAAATTTAAGTCTGCCATCAAATATGTGAGGGCTTGCAACAGCAGAAGCAATCTGCACAAGAACTTAGGAATTTTGCACGATTCCTTATTGAATGTCTGAGCCCTAAAAACTGTGTAAGTAATGGATGCTTGAAACAACCACTGCCACATAAAGTATAAAACATATAAGGATGGGATTATTACAACACTGCAGGATCAAACAGCAGCAGAAACACAGCTGAGTGAAAAGATGCTCTGATTCAAACATAAATAACTTCAATAATAGCATACTGAAAATTGCTGTCAAAGCAAATTGTGTTTTGTATAAATGTTCTTTATTTTAAAGGTCTGGCATGGTGTGAAAGTCAATCTTTAAAATTGTCACAGTCTGCTGCTGGCACTAATTGGAACCCTTGTTGGCAATCTCTGTAAGGGGTCAAGGAGTGAATGTGTCTGCAGGCTGAATTATGCTCGCTTCCGCCGGCAGAAGTGGTCCCTTCAGATTAGGGCTGTGGCTCACTGGTGGGCTTTCATACAGGAGATGCCATCTCAGACACCTCTGCAATAAAGCCTTTGAGAATAAAAAAGCCTCCTGTTCTTTAAGGCTGTTCATCTTTCCATACTAAATTCGCACCATTTCCTCCTGTATTAGCACTGTGGCAAGGTGAGCCCTATGAAGTTGTTATTCTTGAATTTCAGTGCTGTATGATGACTATACTTACCTCTCATCAAAATAAACCCTCCTCTCACAAATATTCAAAGTTTTCCAGCTTCTTACATTCTCAACTTTAAGGCTGTTCAAACTTTGTAACTGAGTTACCACAATGTTGGACAAACAGCAAATACCTATGTGTGCTGTAGAAGAGCGCCTTGGCAAGGCTACTTGGATACCACCAGCAGTGTTACAGTGCTGTCTAACTGCTGAGCAATGTTACCTGCTCCTTCCTACACTGACCTTCTATTAATTCTTGAGTGCACCTCTAAGTATCAGCAATATGCAGAAAACTTTACATTGACCGAGATTCCTTCCTTAGACAACCATTTTCCTGCTTACACAGATTTATGATGGTCTCCCTCAACCCCTGAGAGCTCTTGGGTTTAAACTTCAGGATGGAACAGTGAACATATTAGGAGTTACTAACACTGGAGTTGTCTGACCCAACAGAAGCTGTATTTGCTCATTTTGGCCAATGTAATTAAAAACAACCAAGGGCCATATGAGCATGTGTGTGTATACAATGGACTGAGACTTTCATCAAGTCCAATTGTTGGCACGCCTATGCCAACACCATCACCACATCAATTACTTCACGCTGCATGAAGATGCTATACAGCCAAGGAGAAAAACGTAGTGCTTATTCCCCTATTAATTAATTGTTCAGCTGGCCTCTCCTAATTAGACTTTCTACACATTAGTTTTAAAGGATCAAAGGCAGTCAAAATGAGATAATATTGGTCTCTCAGGTCACTCATTCAGGCCAATGTTCCAGTGCTAGTTTTGCTATCATTAACTGCCAAAGTCCCAAAAGCTCTGAGGAAATGTTAATTTTCAAAGTGTAATGAAGAAAATTAATATGAGCCAGTCCCAAGATATCTACTGATGACACATCTTCAGAAAAACTTCTGTGGAGCTTTAATACAATACTACCAAAGTAAAATATTTACAGAAGAGGTTGGTCCCACCATGGAAAGGTCAGTTGCATTCTCCTGAAAATTTCTCATCTTTATTTGTCAGACTCTGCTGTTTCCATCAGACTGCAATGACTTTTAAATGGCATTTCCATGGCCATTTTGTGCAAGCCCTTTCATACAGTTTCTAAGTGAGCTAAGTGCAATTCTGTTCTTCCATTCTGCAGCTGTCCATGCATGGATCCAGCAGACACACAACAGCTGCCCACTGCCCACACTGCTCAGGTACATTAAACCCATGCAGTCAGTTTGGGTTCACTCATCCTTTGCATTGACATTCTTTTTGAGGACATCCAGGATCTTCAACTGTAACAAAACGCCAAGGCTGCAGACTAAAATGCACAACATGGTAAATTCTAACCATTCCAAAAATCCAACCCAATGCTGACATGACAGACTATGCTTTGAAACAGTGGAATGAACCAATTCTCTAAGGCAGCCACCAGAGACCTAGCAATGAAACACATTCCAATTACTTGATCATTTCTTATGTTCTGCCTTCAAAAATGGAGCCATCATGATTTTGCTATGGTAGCATACATGTGCATATAAAGATTAATTTAAAAAAGGAAATGTGATTACAACATCCTTCTGTTTTCTAAAATAACGTCTAAATTTTTGTAAATACATATGGATGGTCAAACTGAATTCAGAGTTCCCTTACTTGGGAGAGAGAAAGAAAAGAAATACAACATCTCGAGTATTTCTCTGTACAGGTCTCTTATGCTCCTCTACATTATCTGAATTAGAAAAAAACAAACTTTCTTGTGCTTTCCTGAATTTCCAGCACTTGTTTAGACCCCTTGATGCAGTCACACAGTCTTTTGAATTTTTCTTTAAATAGTGGAAAAAGAAAAAATAAGGAATGTTAAAGACTGAAGGATATTATGAGGCAACTTTTCAAACCCTGGAAATCGGTGTTATTCCATTCACTCATCTTGATGTAACATAGAGATGAACACTATGATCTAGCAATTGAAAAGGATGTTTCAGGGCGTAAATGTAATTATAATATTCACATAATGAAGCCTTGTTGGTTTCCTCTTCTTTCTTTCAAAGAGATGCTATGTAAATTTTCATTTAGAAAAGAAATTCTGTCTTCTGATGACTTATTTTTGATGTCTGTTTTTGCTGATACTATGTTAGGAAGCAATAATCATCACTTTACTCAATAATTTTTTTATTCTAGTCTGGATGCAGCAGGTATCTTGTGCCCCATGAGAAGTTTTGAGGTAATTTGTGCTGGGCTACTTTTCTTCATTTTAATTGGTGGTGCAGCTTAAACCTAGCCCAGAAGTCGACAAAAACTTCATGGCACATCTAATGGCTATTTTTGCAGAAATGTAACTTTGTACCCAGGTTAAAACTGCACTGATGATTGAACAAGGAACGTGGAGCTCTGCTGTCACAAGTCATCAATCCAAAGCTGGACTGGAGAGTGACTGCTTATGGATTTGAAGGAAAGTCTGCTTGCTGAGATGGTCAAAGCATCTTCTGGCAGCAGGAAAAGCGACACTGTTGTCTTCCAGAATGAAATCTCACCTCTAGCAGAGCTTTTGTTTGCCTGCCTAGTCTGGACAAAACTTAGGCAAATGATATACTGATATTAATATAATGCAAATATTGCTTCATTAGCACTTTTACTCTCCCAACAGTTTCTCCCCTAATCTGATTTTTGCATAGGTGGACATACTCTGGACAGAGGAGATCTACCATACATGCTGATGCAGAATTTTGTAGAGTTTTTTATAGTATATTCTAGATATTATGGCAGTCAAGAGATCAATAAAAACAATTATTCAATAAAATGCATTATCTCAAGTCAAACACCTTGAATAAATAATTATAGCAATGAATTAAAATTAACACTAGTATAACTTGTTGTTCCTTGCTGAGAAGCAAGGAAATCACATACTCTAGAATTATACTTCAAGCTGGAAATAAGAAACTAAAAGAAAAGATATTTGAGGATGTCAGAAACTGTAAGGAGCAATGCCAGTATCTGTAGAATTGCAAAAGAGATTTATAGGAGTTACATATTAAAGAGGATGAAAGATCACTAAAGATCAGAAAATCTTACAGATATTTTTACTATGTGACAAATTAACCATAATCTTTTATGATCAGAGCTTCATTTTCATTTGTACTGAAACATTAGAAACCATTACAGCTGCTGTTCGTAATCTGTACAGCACTGGCATTTTCATTTTCACATTTGGGCGTTGTGTATGTAGCAATGAAAGGTCAGGTGCTCACAGACATCCTTCATTCCTGCAGCTATTAAATTTTTTCTTTCCCTTAATTCTTTTCAAAAAGCAGAACATGAGATAAATTTTGCTGATTAAATGTTAAATGCTTTAGGATCATCTTGTTTTAGAGAGTTATCTGAGTTTTTATTAATAATGCATAGCATTCACTTAGGGCTATTTTGTGTTGGAAGTCCTTCATAACATTATCTTAGCTCTAAGTAATACAGCCAATAAAGAAAAAGAAATTAAGAAGAGGAGGATGCCTTTGGAACTGAGATAAAGCTCTTGAATTCTGAAGAATATTGTATTTTCAAGCACTATATTACATACTGTTCTCAGCCAATATTATTTGCTTTATCATTGTTTCTTTAAAAAAACCACATTCAATCAAAGAGTGATGGTATTTTTCTTTCAAATGTCTGAACACTCTTTTGTTTTTCAGTCTTATCTGCTTTTTTGGGACCAAACTATCTGATCCAATCTAAAAGCATCTCTATCTTTTTTTATGAAACACAATGCTAGTATTATGCTTTAAATAATTACAGATTGCTGGAAATGAAGTAAATGTTCAAACAAAACAAGATTCATTCAATTCCTCATTAAGAAAAGTTTCAGCAGTCCGTCTCTTGAGCTTTGTGTGGTTTATTTTTAGTATTACTGCAATTATCATTATATCTGCAAGGTTAGACAATTGATGGATACTGAGCTGCAGAGACTAATGCAGAATGATTTCTGCTTACTGCATCTGGAATAGAAAATTGATTGGTCAGATGCCAAAGACATATCCATGTGCCACTGGAACAGTACAAGTAATGGCAAATGTGATTTTATAATGATTTGGATGAGCAGCCAAAGGGGCTACTCTTCTCAAGCTACCATGCACATGGCACAGTAATTCAGACAGCAATCCCAAAGTGCAAACTCTTTGGCTATATTTGTATCCTCACACATTATTTAATTTATTTAAGAAGTAGACTGATAGGAGAAGAAATTGAGACAGAACTTCTGACAGACAATTAACTACTTGCTCCTGTTAAATTGCATTAGTTATTAAAAAGTCCTGCCACGAATATATACCATATATCTGGAATGTTTCAAATTCCAAGGTTCATCCCCTTTTTTTATTAATTTATTTAAAGGAAAAATTTATTTACTGTGCTAAAATCACTAAGATGTGACTTTAAAAATCTATTCTCTTTAAAGCTCTGTCCAATATTTCAAAATCATATTATTAATTGTCATTTAATACATCTAAATAGTTATGCTGGTTAACCTGAAAATGCATTTATGCTGTTATACCCTTTATTTTTTCCCTTTTTTTGTATCACTAGAACTATGTAATTTCTTTTACATTTTCCTTGGGACCAAGAAAAAACAAGTACAAGTCTCACTGAAAAGTTACAAAAAAAAATGTATGCTGCTCATAAACATAGTCCTTAAGATAAAACTTAAATTATACTTAAGCAGAAATTCCTCTTTGATAAATGCAAATATATTGCAAATTATAAGGGGGGAAGGAATGTTTGAAAAGGGGAGAAGAAAATTGCCCTGCAGACACCAACCAAGCATAAAATGTTGAATGGTTGCATTCTTCTATCCACACAGAAAATGAAGACATAATTGCAGTGCAGTCGGACACAGAGATGTGAGCTCTAGTCTAGATGGGTAACGGCAGCAGTAAAAATACGATGCCAGTCTCTTCAGCATAAGTTATAACAACGCCCACGCTTGCCGAGCCAAGCCGATGTTTCGGTATCCGCATCAGGCAGATTAAAGTTCGCCTGGGGACACGATTCACACACGTGTGCCGTGTCCCGGCCGGCCCCAGCCCACCGCCTTTGCAGCGACGCCACGCTCTGCGCCGCAGCGAAAAAAAAAGAAAAAAGGTGAAAATTAACCAGTTTATGCCTGTCTTCTCCTGCTCCTTAGGAGCTGCGGGTAACAGTCAGGACTGAAGGGAAGGACAGTAAAACAACTCTCTGCTCTTCAGGAAAACAGTAAGGGGGAGGAGGGAAGCTGTTCACGAGGGAGGTGAATACATATCTCACCACATAGCCGCAGCCAGAAGGTGGTAGGAGGGAAGATGCACACTGGTATAGGGGAAAAAGACGAAGGGACCGACTTGATAGGACATGCTAAATTAATTTTATAGGTATTTCGTAAATAATTTATTTGGTGTACTTGTTTTTGCTCAGCGAGCTTTCCGTCCCCCGTGGCCTGACGGGGCGCTCCAGCTGCCCCGCGGGCCCGGAGCCGCCGCCGCAGCCTGCAGGAGCGCCCGAGCACCCCTGCCCTGGCACGGCCTTTGCTCCCGGCACCGCAGCTCCGCCGAATCAAGCAACTGTTTGACACAAAACAATAAAGGGAGTCGTCTTACGCAAGCCCTGTCTAAGCACAAGCCTTAGCGAAGGGGCGAGGGCACAGCACCTCTGCTGTCTCTGGCTGAGGCTCTGGACCAGCCTGTCAATAACCATCCCCTGGGCAGAGGCCGGCACTGTCAGCGTGGGCTGCACTCGCTGCCGGCAGGTCTCTGGGATGGAGCACGAAGGCGCTCACCTGTGAGCTGCTAATGAGCCCAGGTGAGAGATTGCAGTCGGGGGGCTCTGACTGTCCAGCCAGTACGACCAGCTATGCCCACACCCATCCAAACAGGAGATTCTCCTCGAGCTGTCTCAGGGCATGAGGTACCACTGCTCAAAGCACTTCTCTAGATGCCTTCTGAAATCAGAGGGACAGCTGCTAATAGCTTCTCCCATCTGCAGCACGGCTATAGGCAGCTAGTTTGGGCTAAAGGCTCAGTTTTAAACAGTTGGAGCTTACAGAGGTGAATTTTCAATCAGGTGTGAGAGAAGTTTTATTGTCCAGAAATTACCCTGGCCTGTCATACACACCAACAGAACAACAGGCTCTGTGGGCTGCACACAGTGTTTTAGGCACTTTGACTCAGTTACCTGGGCTTTGGATGCGGCAGGACCTGCTCTTGTAGTCTGAGCCAACTCATGGTATGCTGCATAAAAATGTATCCTGTATTAGCCAAGTAAAAAACTTCACCAAGTTTGAGAAGTATGCAATATGAAGGTGTCCTTCCCACAGAATAACTCCTATAAAGAACAACCTTTGGGGGTCTGCAGATTTCTTCTCTTGGATGAACATCCCATTCTCCTCTTGAACAGCTTGTACTTCTGTTTCATCCATAGTATGTTGAGGATTTTCATTTAAAGCTAGTTCATGAACTTTAGGCATCACAAATATCCCTGACTTCAGCTGCAATCATGAGATAAGCACAAACGAAAGTGCTTCAAAAATCTGCTTCACTTGTACACACTGACAACAATCTATCTGTGCAAGAATAAATTCCTTGTTCCAAGGACGTGCATTAAAATTCAGTTCTCAAAGGGGACATAGTGGATTTAGCATGCAAGGATATATGTTCTTTAAAGGCTATATGTCAAACCTCAAAATTAAAAACAGGCTTGTCAAAATTGAGTCTGACGGAAATCACTGTAACTCTGTATTCCAATAGACATAACACTCTTCATTACGTAGTGACATAGTAATCTTTTTGAGTCTAATTAGACTGCATATGTGATTTTTAAAAAGTCAATTAGATCATTATTTTAAAATTACATTTACTGCTAATGCAAAGTGCGAGATTATGAGTATTGGCTGGCAGATTCTTCACATTTACAATTCAGTAGTTTTTTGCATACATGTAAGTGAGGTGATCAGTTATGACTCCATCCTCAGGCATAATCTTGGCCTTTAAGTCAGCAAAAAGAAGATGAGAGCAAGAGAAAGATCTAAACAGAGAGGTCACAGGACACTGATGATGCATTTTTATCACCTGCAGCCCTAATTAGACACAAAACTGCTCACATGCATTTCACTAATTCCTTATAGCAAGAGAAGAATAAAAATAATGAAAAATAGTTCAAATTTATTAATATGTGATTCTACAGAAAATAATCCAACTGCCAAAATCTTTTAAACCTTGCAAATCCTTTTCTAAATTTTCTGTTCGGTTGGTTTTTTTTATTTTCAATATACTTTTCATTTCCTAATTCTGTCCTATCCTAACTAAAAGATAACCTCAGGGCAAAAGCTCTTCATCTACAAAGGATCAACAGCCACAAAAGCATATAAAAAAAAGAGGCAGGGGAGAGATGCATGATTATAGAATCAGACTCTCAAAGCTAATCATTAAAACGAAAAGTGGAGGAGGGAGATCAGAGAGGTTTGAGAGGATTTATTTTGTTTATTTTCCTCCCTCTATCATCTCCCCAGCTGCAGCTTCCCAAGAATTGTTCAAAGTTCATACCTTCCCTATGGCTATTTTAAAGATCTGAACTCCAAAAGGAAAGTTTCAGGAAGGTCACCTGTGAAGGGGATCTTTGCCCTTCAAAATCTGTAAATTCACCATTTGAATGACATATTATTCACACTTTTAAAGACAATTACAAATAATTCACTCTCCTAGTTCTTTGATTCATCTGTTCATTGAGACCAGATATCTAACTTTTGCTTTGCTGTCCTGCATGCTGCTGTTGCCAATGTCATGAACCTATTCAGTCTGCCTGACACACCTCAGCATTCTGGAACATATGATGGTGAATTTGTGCTTCCCTCACAGGGCTGCTGCTGCTACCTTGTACATTGAAGCAGTGCCTTCCACGAGCAGAGGCCTAAAGACCTTTTTCTGTTCTGTTCATGGGCAAAAAATTCCACGTGTCCCAAAGGCTATGTGTATTGCAATGGTGTGAACACAAAATCATTGGTTACTCAAAGCCAGCCACAGGAGATGCTTATGGGTCCCTGCTGCTGTGTGACACCAACCTTGGACCTGCCACTCCTTCCATCTCACTCCCACGGGGCTGGCTCTTGGCGAGGCAATGAAAGCAATGGCACGATCCCTCAGCTGCCTCCCTGAGCTCGCTGTGAGGAGCAGGGGCAGAAGGGATGATTCTTCTCCAAGCTGCAATCTTTTCCTCCTATGTCCTAGGCCAGGAAATACTCCAGCTGCTTCAGATGCCATTCACTGCCTATCTTTCTACCAATTATTAAAAAGTAATTTAGAAAATTATACTACTCTGGAAACATGAGAGTCCTTTCTCTTTGCAGAATAAGGGTAAGATCCACACACAGTCATTCCCATTCCAAAGGGAATGGAAAGACAATGATCAGTCTATGGTTTCCACTTGAAGAATCCATATAATATATATTCATTAAGGAGGTCTTTGATTATGTATGCAACCAATGATGGGAAGATTGAAGGGAAGAACCTACAGAATCTCGAGGTTCTTATTGTGCTGCTTTTTAAGGAAAATTCAGGACTGTTAGGAAAAGTGCAGTAAAAATGAAGGGACAAAGAAAGTGCTTATTCTTTTTCTAATTAAAAGGGTTGTAGAAACAAACCTTCCCAAAGAAAGAATATTCTGCACACAACTCATTGTGTGGTGTCTCTGACCTTTCTCTGAAACAACTGGAGGCAGGTCTATGAAATACAAAACATAGCAATAAAGGACTTCGGATCTGTTTTGGATTGGTGGTTCCTAAATGGTTGTTTTCCCCTTCCAAGTGATTAATTTTTTCATAAAAGCTTGTGATAATGCTCACATTCAGAGGTTACCCAGTAAAGACAGTACTGACATTTTTTGTTGACATTTGCTACTCATCAAAGCAGTCCTGAACTTCAGCAATCACCACAGAGGTATTTATTATATGGAATGTAACTGTAAGTTTTGAATAAAATTAACTTTCTCTGCACAAAATGCTTAGTTCAGGAAAGAAAATGAGTTCACTGCAAACCACATTAAAACATGTGCTGTAGAGAAGTGTGTTATCAATTAACTACATATTTTGTTTTACTTATTGAAATTTATTTTAATAGGTCAGAATTTGAAACAGGCTGGCATCTCTGATTCAGCCTACTTTGTATTTTCGTCTCTAACACTGTACTGACATCTGGAAAATTAAACCAACTAACTTAGGGAAAGTAAAAGCAGAAACATGAAAACCAATGAAATTTGATTTCACAAGCTTTCCCATTATTACAGAGAAGATGGTAGTGATGATGCAGATAAAGTTACTTATTACAATCCATCAGATAAATGGTTAAACTGCACATCACACTTGTGAGGAAGAGGATGAAGACAAAAGTAGGAGGGATGTGGCAAAGGCACGATCACCCTTTTCTCCCCCTCTAACCTCTTTTCATAGTAAGACAGCCTCAGAGAAAAGAAGATGCGCTGATTTAAATCAGAAGCTTTATCTCAGTGCTGTCAAACTCATGCATTAAATAACAGTGTATCAAAGCCTACTGTGACTTCAAAGCCATGACGCCAGCTATGATAAACTTCTATCGTCTGTTCTTGCATTTTCGGTCTTTCTGAGCTCATGATTTTACGCTTTCTGCAGTCAACAGGACCGTGCCCTTCCACTTAAACAACACTGGGACTTTTGTCCATTTACCTGAATATCATAAGTCATAACAAAGTACCTAACAGTTTAATTTGGACTCATGAAAGAAACATAGAGAAAGGACTTCAAAATGCCTGCTTTTTTTTTCAGCTCCTACATAAAAAAATCCCCCCCCCCCTTTTTTTTTTGTTGTAGCTAGCAAGTGATGTCGAAGGGTGTTATTGCAAACTATGATAGCTGTCTGCTGCAGCCCATGAGCCTCTGCACCCTGCCCAGAGATGCTGATGTGAAATTGCTTCAAACATAAAGTGATGCAGTGAGAAAATGGTAGGAAACTCAGTACACAGACAATTGTACTGAGGCACAGAAAAATCACAAACATTTTAAACATCTATATGTTTTCATTTACAGGCTGGGGAATGAACAGATCAAGGGCAGCCCTGCGGAGAAGGACGTGGCGGACTGTGGATGAGAGGCTGCACATGACCTGGAAATGTGGACTTGTAGCCCAGAAAGCCAAACATGTTCTGGGCTTCATCAAAAGCAGCATGACCAGCAGGGTGAGGGAGGGGGTTCTACCCCTCTGTTCTCATGGAGAGCTGCATCCAGCTCTGGGATCCTAAGCACAGAAAGAACATCAGCCTGTTAGGGCAAGTTCAGAAGAAACCACCAAGATGATCAGAGGGATGGAGCACCTCTCCTATTGGGAAAGGCTGAAAGAATTTGGATTGTTCAGCCTGAAGACAGGAAGGCTTCAGGATGACCTAACTGCAGTTTTCCAGGGCTTGAGGGGAGCCTACAAATTGGAGAGAGACTTTTTACAAGGCATGTAGTGACAGGACAAGGGACAGTGGCTTCAAATTGAGAGTAGGTTTAGATTAGGTATTAGGAAAAAATTCTTTACTGTGAGGGTGGTGAAGCACTGAAACAGGTTGCCCAGGAAAACTGTAGATGCCCCATCCCTGGAAGTGTTCAAAGCCAGATTGGATGGAGCTCTGAGCAACCTGGTCTAGTGGAAAGATGTTCCTGTCCATGGCAGGGGGGTTTGAACTGGATGATCTTTGAGGTCCCTTCCAACCCAGGCCATTCTATGATTCTATGATTTATTTACAACTTTCATTTTTAGTCATTTCTACACTCATAAAATCTCATGCTCTAAAAATTCCTCCAGCATCTCTCTCCTCTGTGGTTTTGTTTTGCAATATGAAAGCATTACCTTAAAAATGGGTCTGGTCTACTTGAAATATCTAATTTTCACGTTGTGTTTTCTGAAAAAAAACAAACAGTGCCTTACTAGGCAGAGAGTTGCAGAGAAGGGAGAGTGAGAGGAAGGTGAAAGGAGAGAATTAGGGGGAGTGATGGGAAAGAGACCTGCAGAGGCTGGCATGGATTATCACTGGGAATGGCATGTCACAAAACCACCCCTTGAATTACCCTAGATGAAATTGGGAAATATTTTATTAAGGCATGTTATTCCACCATTTGTCAGTTACCTATCTTAAAATTAGGAAGTTACAAGTAGAACCACTACAATCAATCCATGGGGTAATCACCAAACAGTCTGATCCAAATCCCACTGAAATCCACCAAAAGACTACCATACTTTTCAGCAGGCTTGGGATCAGACTCATGTTGCGGGATGATGAACATTGCTCCATAGCTCCTTCCCAGGAAAATAACGCACAAAAGCATGACAGGTGGCAAAGCAACACCTTTCCTGTCACTTTTAAAACGCCTTTGTCAAATTTTCCCTTAACAAAACCTTAAGCAAATAGACACTTCTTACCAGAAAGCAAAACATTAAGTATTTCTAGAAGCAGGCAGTATGTAGTTTAGCATGTATAGTTATGGACACATCACTTATTGGTTCAACATACAAAATACTCATCATGTTTAAAGCTGTCCCTAAACAAAAAACCCCAGGCATTATTCTCTGTGCCTGCAAAAAAAAAAAAAAAAAAAAAAAACCAACCCAAACCGCTATGTATCTTTGGTAAACAAACAATAGTTAATTTACAAAGCTGTAGAATTGCTTTATTTGCACTTAACTGTTTAATATGTAGGAGTTTTAATAGATCTGGCACTGGCAGGATAGGGTGAAACAACACTCTGTATAATGCTTAATAATTGTAAAATGTTGTGGTTTATCACTCCATTTACAATAATAAGAGTATTGCTAAACAACTATCATAACAAAAGTATTTTTGATGGAAGAGCCACTGATGTTTGTCTTTATAAATTAAGCTAGTCATGAAAGTCCATATTTATAATGGTACTACTTTCTTTGAAATAACAAAATGGACTATCATTGATGCACTATGAGCACTATAGGGAAATTCATGGTATCCTGCCTCATGCACCACATATCTAAATGAACAGCTTTGACAAGAGCATTTTTTTCTCCTCATTGTTAATGACATACATGCAGAAGTACTGTAATTATTCTGAGGCAGCAGCTGAAAGAAAAACTCTCATGGAGATATTGGTAATCTGTCATGAGGAGAGTACTGTGGAGACAGCAGACAATTCAAAATCCAAATATCCTTTGCTTGAAAAAATTTAACTGTTCAAAAGCACCTATCAAATACTGATACAAGCACATATTAGAATAGTTTCCTAAAGTTTGGTATTTAGTCAATAGACTGTAATTTCTGTGGAATATATGAAGTGTAAAGTATGAATATATTTTAAAAATGTACAGTACAGTAGCTATTCAACGAAGTTACTGCACACTGCCCTTTGATAAAACTTCATCTTTCTAATCAAGAGATTAGGAGTAATAAATCCCTACTGTAAATAAACTGTTGCTTAAGTAAAAACTAAGTTTTAGTTCAGTAAATCCTATCAGATTAAGGCAGTCATGCCATAATCTTCTCCACAGTACAACCAAACTAAATTATTTCTTCTTCCTACTGTTTCTGACATTCAGAGCTATAATTGCCAAAATGGAATTCCAGTGCAGAAAAAAAAAAAAAGAAAAAATTAGTACTTAAATACACTGTAAACTGTATTTTTTCATCATTGTGTACCAGAAAAGTAACTCCGTGTCATACTGTATTTGACTTTCACTGAAAAACCAGGCCATGAGCTCCAGTGAAATAACACACACCTCAAAATCAAAAACCAAACAAAACACCAATAAAATAAAAGAAAGAAAAAAAAAATAAAAAAGTCATGTCCTGCGTAGCATGAGTATTTGGTAAGGCTGCAAGTCAGAAGACATTCAGCTGTGGGCAAGCCTTTGAAAGGCTCTGTGCATCAGTAAGTGCAGGTAGACAGAACACAGGCATGGGTGACAATGAACAAGAGCCCAAGCACAGAAATACTGCTGTAGGAGAGAGCCACTCATTTTTCCATCTTCCTGGAAAAGTCACACCTTCCCCGAAAGGTCTGATAGTGCCAAGGGAGTAAGCACGGTTTCTTCAAGTCCTCGAAGTCCGGATTCAGGTATGAGACAGAGCAGTCTTACTACACAGATCCAAGACCAACACACAAATTATATCTGACTTCGTCCAAACACAAACTTCCTGGCTAAGCGTTGTTGGGAGACGTTTTGTGAAGGCCTTATGTTATGCTTGAGCTACAGCACATCTTTCCAAACAGATACAAGTTTATAATTCAAAGGCTTGAAGTGATGAGAAATGACTACAGCTCTGTCTGTCTTTTATCTCCTGCAGTGTTTTTAGCTGAGGTTTCTTAGGACTGGACTGGACTTTTTTACCAAGCTGAAAAGGTACCTGCTCTCCCAGTTTGTCCTTGTCCAGATACACCTGCCTTGATCTTTCCTGCAGTAAGCTAACTAGGCTGAGTTTCTTATGAATCTCACAAAAGGGGAAACTTGTGTCTAATTTTTGCTGCTCTTCCCAAACAACGTCCAATTACCAGCACACTTTCAGGAATGGACAGCACTGCAGACCTTCTATGGTTATATATAAAATTTATATTGCCTCCTTACTCCCACTTGATATTCTTATCCTTTTTATATCCATTTTATATTCATTCTATTAGCTACAATGTACTGCTCTGAAAGGTCAGATTCAATGAATTATTTAATGCAATGGCAAGCTGAGGCACGAAATACTGCATCTTAACAGGCTTTGCTAGTTTCACCCTAGGCTGAGCCTCATTATGTGAGCCAAGGGGATCTAGAGAGGAATGGTCTCGATACCAGCTTTAATCCACTTGCTCTGAGCAACAGGCACAGTCACCCTGTACTTCACCCTGGCCAGGTTTCTTCTGAAGCAAAGTTTTTACTACCAGAGGCCATACTCAACACACTACACTGGGAAATAGCACCTCCCTTGTAATGCCAGCACACAGCTTTCAAAGCTCCTCTCCCTAAATTTCTGAACTTCTGCAATTTGACCAGCTATTGCCACATGACAGCGATACTATCAGCTAGAGATGGGAAGACCCAGGTCCAGAGTGAGTCACAAAAATGATCAAAGGGCTGGAGCACCTCTGCTATGAAGACAGAATGAGAGAAGTGGGATTGTTCAGCCTGGAAAAAAGAAGGCTCTGGGAAGACCCTACAGCACTTAACGGTAAATTAAAGAAGGCCTCTATAAAAGATGAGGACCAGCTTTTTAGCTGGGCCTGCTGCAATAGGACAAGAGTTTTTAAACTAAAACAAGATATGTTTAGAATACAGGGAAGAAATTCTTTACTGTCAGGGTGGTGAGGCACTAGAACAGGCTGCCCAGAGAAGCTATGGATGCCCCATCCCTGGCAGTTTTCAACTTTAGAGTGGAAGGGACTCTAAGCAACCTGATCTAGTGGAAGATGTCCCTGCCCCCTGCAGGGAGGTTGGAACTAGATGATCATTAGGGTCCCTTCCAACACAAACTGTTCTATGATGTGCTTATTTTGTCACTCTTAAGTACCAGCTTTGCTATGACCTCCAGCTCTGCCCTCCTGAACTCCTCAGCATCTCACAGGAAATGGAGTTCCAGCTGTTGCTGCCATACTTACAAAAGCCTCCTGACACCAACAGTCTCTTCGGTAGGTGAGGCAATCTCCAAAGGGATTAAATTAAGTCTGTTATGTATCTTTGGCAAAATATATGCAGCATCTCTCTCCAAAGGGATTAAATGAAGTGTATTATGTATCTTTGGCAAAATGTATGCAGCATCTCTCTCTCTCGTTCTGTCTCTCTCTCCTCACAGGTAACCTGTAAATGCAATGAACCCCATAAAACTAGTAATACTCAAAAAATTATAGGTGTTATAAAAATCCCCTATGTCCACATCTTTATTTTAACATGCATTTTCCTTGTAAAACAGAACCGAATAATGATTTTTTTCTACTGAAGAGAATCACAATGACATGACAGAATTTGCACTTTTTATTTAACACTTTTAGGTAGAGATAAAGGAGATGTTTCAAAGAAATATTTTAAAACTGTCTAGCAACTATCCTTGTAACAGCTTGGCTGTACAAACTGTGTAAAATGTTCATGACAAATCATGTAAAATGTCATGACAAGATTTTGAGTTACATGAGCTGCAGAACCTCAGGATCTTGTTTCTAAGTAACACACAGATCCCAAATCCATTATAATAGAGCCTTATGAATCATATTCCTCTCTCCCTCTCCACACACATATACGAACATGTACAAATGCCTACATACAAATGTAGAACACGTACTGCATGCTCATGGCATGATATTTGTCCAATAAGCACCCCCAAGACTCATATTAGCAAACTGTATCCTCAGTCTATATATCTGGGAGCGTAAATTATGCAATCTCCTCTTTCTCCAAAAAAACATGGTTGCAAAAGTGTGTGCTGAATTTTCTTTCTCTCTCATATGTCAATATGTGGTACAGTTCCTTCCTTAAACCCATGGCAGTTTGTATGAAATATTAATGAACTCAAGATACCTGCTGGACACTGCAACATGACTATAATTGGTGTAGAACACTAAGAAATTGTTTCAATACTTTCTAAGGGGAAAAAGAGGCAGTATCTTTACTAATGTAGTTGTCCTAATATTTAATTAAAGACTTTGAACACAAATAGAATTTCAGATGAAATGCAGAACAAAAGGGTATTTCTGGTCACAAAAGTGCAATTTCCATGCAAAATTGAGCAGAAAGGAGAATGACACAAGATAAAGAATTTAAAAGAGACTGGACTGTAAACTCAATTAATGAATTGTTTTAATTTTTTGCTGTCTTCCAATATGGAGAGTTTTTGCTATTACTCTTGATAAACCCAGGCAGATGATATTATCCTTTAAAGTCTCTGGCACACTGTAATGACACATAGAAAATAATATTGAGTGGAAAAGACGATGCATGGAATGAACATTTCAGTGTAATGACTAAACCTCATGACTCCTATGGTTTTTATGAAATACAGATGACCTAAAGGATTTTAAACTGCTGTAGCAACCTGTTGTCCTGAGTTTTGCAGTTTCTCAGTGTTTCTCTTACTGTAATACTTTCTCACACATTCTTCTGTAAACATGGCCATGGTTTCTTAACAACTATCTATGTTTTCCTAACTGTCTGTGTGTTTATCATTCCAGTATACTGGGTGGAGAAATATGATAGATTAATGCTTTGACCAATGGAATTGAGAGGTGGTCATTTCTACCTCCAATCCACGGTGATTTGTAAAAACATATAAATAAAGGCAGAGGGTTCTGCCCTCTCTCTCTTTTTGCCCTCTCCGTTTGCTGTCTCTGTGTGGTCTTTTATTTGGCTCTCCTTTGGGCTCCTCGGCCTAGCCGGCCTGACCCAGTGCTACATCAACCAATTTTCTTCTACAAAAGAACTGCCTTTTTCGCACAGTGCTTTCTCAGTTAAAGACCTGCTGAAAAGCTGAACTGATCATAAAATGAGTAAGTTCCATGATACAATATGACAAGACCTTTGCCTCTCCTGGAGTCTTGTTTGATTCATAAGCTGAACAAATGTGGTTTTAACTAAAACTCCAATCAAACGGAATTACTTTATTCAACAATATAGCCAGTGGACTGCAGGGATTTTCCCTTGTGTAATAACTAAAATATATGAAGCTTTAGTCTGCATGAGGAGGAATAGGAGCTAAAAGAACAATTAACATTTCAGCACATAATATGTAAGAAATATGCTTTTGGGGAAACATAGGCTGATGGCAATCTGGTTTTATCTCTGCAGTCTCTCCTTTGGTATTTGCAAGCTCTAGTTTGATATTCTAACTTCTTGGTTTCTCAGAACCAGCTTCTTTGTTTCTCAAACAAAGCTGAAGCAAGACTAAGACCAATATCATTTGGAAGTCACCTGCTTTGAAATACACCATTTGTCTTTCCCTTCTTCCTGTTGCTGCTCTCAGGACGTCTGTGAAGACTTGGTTGTTACAAGTCAAGCAAAAAGTCAAACAGAAAATTATGTCTATGGGAAAAAGCCTAAAAAGCTAAAACAGAAGCTAAAATGCTTCTCTTACACTACTTTTTACGTGTTGCCTCTAATAAGTTACAGACAATCAATCGTCACATCAGAAATCAAGAAAAAGCTGACTAATAAATCCCAGAGAAATCTATCACATTAAGCTGCCTTTTGAAGCACTCGATGTTTTTAAAAATGAATTTATTTTTAGCTATTTTTATTTTCTACTAGTTTCTACTAGTTTTTGTCTCAAGATTAATGAGAAACTGTTTTTCTTCTTTGACATTCCACTGTGACCCAGAGTCACCCCTATCAGTGGTATTATTTAACTGAAGAATCTCACTTTGGGGACTAATGAGTAAAAATATGTAAAACTGTTCTCTTTCCCTTTTAACTAACCTTCTGATTGGGCATATCAGGTAGAGGTAGAAGTATATACTCAATCTCTTGGTAATTTTGGGAGTCCTTGTTGGGTGCATTACTGGTAAATTAAAAATACTATCTAATCCTGTGTTTGAAATTTCTAGTCCATCAACCAACACAGAAGACCCCACAAGACTTCTATTCCAACTACATTAATCTGTCAGCTGCTAAGAGAGATTGTGAATCACAAAATTATTCTTATTGGAGGAAAACAGGAAAGAGAAAAGACTAGCTAGTGACTGTCTTATCTTAAGCCTTTTGATCAGATTTTTTTAAAAAGCTTCAAAAACCCCCAAAATTAGGCCTTGCAAATACAAAAAAAAGTCAGAAAAATTCAAAGTAAATTGCACTGAGAGCCAGACCCAATTATTTTAAAAAACAATTAAACCTAGACATCTCTCAATAAAGAAGTAGTTTGGTCAGAGAGAGGTTTATCAGACTAATGTTCAGAGAATCATAAAAACCATAAAAACATAGAATTGCCTAAGTGGAAGTGATCCATAAGGACCACTGAAGTCCAATTCCTGGCCCTGCACAGGACCACCCCAAGGGTCACACCACATGCCTGAAAGTGTTGTCCAAACACTTCTTGAACTCTGTCAGGGTCAGTGCTGTTACCACTTCCCTGGGGAGCCTGTTCCAGTGTCCAGCCACCCTTTGGGTGAAGAATTTTATTCTAATATTAAATCTAAACCTCCCCTGACACAACTTCAGGTCATTCCTTGGGTCCTGTCACTGGTCACCACAGGGAATACATCAGCGCTTGCCACTCCTCTTTCCCTCACAATGAAGCTGTAACTGCAATGAGGTCTTGACTCAGTCTCCTCTTCTCCAGGCTGAACAGACCAAGTGCCCTCAGCTGCTCCTCATACAGCTTCTCCTCAAGGCTCTTCACCATTCTCCTTTGGCCCTCCTTTGGACAGCTTCCAATAGCTTCATGTCTTTTCTATACCATGGTGCCCAAAACTGCCCCCAGCACTTGAGGTGAGGCTGCCCCAGTGCAGAGCAGAGTGGGACAATCCCCTCCCTTGCCTGGCTGGTGATGCTGGGCCTGATGCCCCCAGGACAGGGTTGGCCCTCCTGGCTGCCAGGGCGCTGCTCACTCATGTTCAACTTGCCATCAACCAGGACTCCCAGGTTCCTTTCCGTGGGACTGCTTTTCAGCATCTCATTCCCCAGTCTGTCCATACGTCCAAGGTTGCCGTGTCCCAGGTGCAGAATCGGCACTTTCCCTTGTTGAACTTCATATAGTTGGTGGTTTCCCAGCCTCTGATTTGTCCAGGTGTCTCTGCAGGGCCTCCCTGCCTTCAAGGGAGTCAACAACTCCTCCCAATTTAGTATAATCAGCAAACTTAGTATACCTTCTAGTCCTGTGTCTACATTGTTTATGAAGGTGCTGAAGAGCACAGGACCGAGGATGGAGCCCTGCAGAACCCCACTAGTGACAGGTCCCCAGTCTGATGTCACCCCACTCACTGTAACCCTTTGTGCCCAATGCATGAGCCAGCTGCTCACCCATCACATGATGTGTTTATCCAGCTGTGTACTGAACAATTTGTCCAAAACGATCTTGTGAGAAGACAGTATTGAAAGATTTACTGAAATCCAAATAGATTACATCAACTGACTTCCCCTGATCAGCTAGGTGGGTTACCTTGTTGTTGCGGAGGGATAACTCAGACGACTCAGTGTGAGTTAGCAATGAGCTTCGTTTATTGATCAGTTACATGCCTTTTTATAAGTTCTATAATGTGCTCATCCATATTCTGTAACCCACGCGTGCTATTGGTGTGCTTTTGCAAGTCAACCCCCCTTTTTTGTTTCCCTTTTGCTAGTGCCAACATTCCCGTTTCCCATCCTCCTTCTGCATTCCTACCTGACTAAAAAACATCTTGTTATTGTATAGCTCCCTCGTGAAGGACACAGTGTCCTTCGGTTTACATCCTTAAACTAGCTGATTACGCTGTTTCCCCATCTCCTCGGCCACAAGCCGTTCCATGCTCACTTTCCTTCATCTATTCTGCACCTTGTCATAAAAGGAAATCAAGTTTGATAAACAGAACTTTCCTCTCATGAAGCCATGATGACTGAATTATGACTGTGTTGTCCTTCAGGCATTTTTCAATAGCTCCCAAAATAATGTTCTCTACAATTTTGTCACTCACTGAAGTGAAACTGACAGGTCTGTAACTTCCAGGATCATTCTTCTTTCCCATCTTGAAAACTGGGATAACATTAGACAGCTTCCAGTCAGCTGGGACCTCTCTGGATTCTTAAGACTGCTCAAAAATCATTGAAAGAGGCTTTGCAAGGACATCAGGCAGCTCTTGGAGTATATCTCAAATGAGTCCCCTCAGGCCTCATAGACTTCTAGGGATCTAGCTGGAGCAGCAGATCCTACACAAGTTCAGGGTCCAGTGGGAGTTTATCACTCTCAAAGACACGGTCCTCCAGCTCAGAGCACTGGGACCCCCTTATCCGGTCACTGACGTTGAAGACAAAGCTAAAGAAAGCATTAAATATCAATGTCTTGTCTATGTCCCTGTTTGTGAGGTGATCATCCTCCTCCTGTAACAGGCTGTTGTCGTTTCTACATTGCCTTTTGCCATTTATGTATTCTAAAAAACTTCTTATTGACCCCCACAGTTCTGGTCAGCTTCTGAGTTCTGAGCTTTGGCCTCACAGATTTTCTCTAAGTGGTAAGCAGCACCGCTGTATTCCTCCTATGTCATGTGACCTTGCTTCCACTGGGCATACACCTTTCCTTTTTTTGCCTTAGCTTGAGAAGAAGATCCCTGCTCAGAAGGCCAAGATGGCCTTCTGCCTTGCCTACTTGACTTACAACATTCCAGCATTGCCTGCTCCCAGGCCCTTAGGAGGTGGCACTTAGAAAGTGGCAAGGACTGATGGACCCTAGCATCTTCAATAGCTTTTTTCCAGGGGACTTTACTCACTAGTTCCCTAAGCAGCATAAGTCTGCTCTCCTCATGTCCAGAGTTGAGGTTTTCCTGGCACTTTTCCTCTTGGAAACAGAGATTTTAAACCCAATTGCTTTGTGGTCGCTGTGGCCAAGATGGCTGCCAATCGTTACTGTGCTCATGAGACCCTCTCTGTTAAGAAGCAACAAATCAAGGAGGGTGTTTTTCCTGGTCAGCTCTCTTAGTATCTGTACATGAAGTTATCATTCAGCTGTTTTAGGAATCTTCTGGACCTGCTTCTGTCAGTTCTGCCATGTTCCCAGTCAACATCTGGAAAGTTGAAGTCACCCATAGGGACAAGGGCAGTTAATGTGGAAGTGTCCCATAGCTCCTTGAAGAATAATGCATTGACATCACCATCCCTGTTAGGTGGTCTATAGCAGTCTCCTGTGATGACATCCACATTATTTCTTGACCCTTAATCCTTACCCAGAGGCTCTCAACTGTGCCATTGCCAACTGAAAGATCCATGGATTTCAGCCTTTCCATTACATCCACCACCCCTTCCACCTCCCCTCCCCTGCCTATCCCTCCTGAAGAGCCTGTAAGCATCCAACATGACACTCCAGTCCCAGGACACCTCCCACCACGTTTCACTTATGCCAGTGATATCATAACTCTGGAATGGGGCCAAAGCTCCAAGCTCCTCTTGTTTGTTCCTCATGCAGCATGTGTTGGTATAGAAACATTTCAAGTGTGGTTCATTGTAGCCAACTCTTCATGGAGCAGATTAGGAGTCCTCTCTAACACTCAGTTTCTCGAGTTCTGGCATGCCATCCCATTGCTTATCACTGGCAAGTCTGGTTTTGTCCCTTTGTCCCTTCTAATCTAGTTTAAATATTAAGTATTCTCTTAGTTACTTTCTCATTTCTACTATTTTTTGTGATTTTCTAACTCCCTAGACAAACTACAGGTTACAGGTTTCAAGCATTGACATCCCTAACATGTCTTTGGCTGACTGAAAGGCAACGTTGCCATCAGAGCAGGAATATGAAATGGAAACATACAGGTAGCCACTGAAAGTGGACCCTAATGTTCTGAGGGAGAGGCACCTTATGGACACACACAGCTTCAGGAGGCACCATTCTTCATTTTGTTTTACTTTATAGCCTAAATGTCATCTGGGAAGTAAAGAGAATTGTGAAAGTAAAAGCTAACTCTGAGAATCAGGAAGATACAGCATCAGCGCACCACAGAGCTAGAGAAAGATCTTGTCATCTTCAGGGACTTCTGAGTCAGCTTCCTATTACACAATTCATTAAAATTACACTGTTATAGCAATGGACCATGAAGTACCAAGACCTCTCCATGACATTTTGCTCTGAGTAGGGTTTTCCTCATTTACAGTCACTCTCCTTTTCTCCTTCCCACCGCAGGGAGTGCTGCTACCAGCTTGACAGGGGGAAAAACCTGACAACTAAGGACTAAAGATATTTCAAATTAATGGAAATATACAAGACATTGCAAATTGGTCACAGTCCTTTCTCCCTTCTCTCTCAACAGTTTAAATTACCTTTTACCTCCTATGAACACTGGTGCATGTAAAACTGCCACCTTCAAAACAGCATTCCTTATAAAGAGGCAATTTAAATCTTTCTGCCTTTCCCTCATACAAGGCACCTGTAGCTGACAAAAATCTCTAAGAATCAGCTCACAAAACCATAAAAATATCATGTTTGCCTCTCAGCTCTTAACATCACCTTTGCTATCTTTCTATCAAAATACAGCATTTTGGTATAATTCATAGCAACTACAAGCCACTTTATTGACAATGCAATCTACATTTCAGTATTTTAAAGAACTACTTCTCTGTCATCCTGAAGGTGTTTAGGCAGCAGATAAAAAGCAGTTAATTTCTGTGATTTATATGACCAGCACTGGTTCAGGATAAAAGGGAATGCTAATGACAGTACTGTGAAAGGCCACATTGTGAAGGCTTTCCCAAAGCATCACAGGCCCATAACTATCATGTCTTCTCAGAAATGACTATGTTCTGCCCTTACAATAGCTTCATTAGCGGATGTGTATGTGCTGAATCAGTCAGCAACTGACTGGCAGGATAAGGGAGTTATCCTTTCCCAGTGAGGGCAGACAGACACTCCTGGAAGGACCGAGTTGCTTAGTGAGTTCTGTGCATGCAGTGGTGAAGGCATCTCTGTCATCTTCCTACTTCACAGCCATTCCATGCTGGCAGCCCCAGGTGCATGGCACAATCCTCTCCTGTCAGCCTGTACTGCTTCTCCAGTCCCAGAAACTGTTCCATGCAGATTGACATTTCCCAAACAGCTCCTGAAGCTATGTCTGCTTCATGTTTCTCCCTGGTTTCTACTTTCTGCTGATTAAATTTCATAGTGAATACACCTGTGTCAGCGCAGCTGTCCTGCTGTAATGTCTTCAAGGCATCCACAGAACATTCAAGTACAAATGGCACAATGTAAACGGCTGGCTTGTCCAACACTCTCTTTGATGATTTGGAAGTGTCATTTCAAAAGAGACATATAATGAAGTTGGGAAAGAGAAACCATGAGATTGTGGTAGTTTGACATCTAGTCTCTATCCCTCCTTACACCGAACACAGGACATGAGATTTTTAGGTACCTCCTGCTACATATTCCAACTGGACATAATCCTTTGGTGCACAGGCCTTGCATAAACAGCACAAAGAAGGATAAATATCTATTGCAGAGCATGCAATATAGAGGTACGCTATTACATGGAAGCATTAATTCATAACAAACTCAAAGCTGGGTGTTCATTTGTATGACTTTACGTGGAAACAATTACTCTGAAACATTCACATCAGTGCATCTGGCTTTAGAGCAAATCTTCCATTCAGATGAGCCAACACTTTTGTTTAATTGGATGAGAAGCCATAAGCTTGCTTGTCAGAACAAGCTAATGAGAGCAACATTTGCTGGTTCACATCTGAAGAAGGCATTCAGTACAGTTACTTGTGTTTTGGGCACAGCTGTTCCACATCTCCATTCATGCTCGTGTATTCCATAATGCAACTTGTTAGGGAACAGCTGACCTGAAATTCATCACGGCTGACTCCCCTTTCTAGAGGAGAACAGAGTGAGATGATGATACAACATTTCAACCAGATGACACATCAAGCCTTGAAATTTCATAAAGGGCCTACACTTGCCAACTCCAGGGGCCATTCAGCATGGTTAACACAAAGAGAAAATTAAGTTTACACAACAAATTAAGATCTCAGCATTTGGAACATTTGAATTATCAAGGTCAAACCTTTCTAAACCATGTCAGTCAACTTTCTGCTAATAATAAGCAAGGATATGACACTGCATGGTTTCAGAGATAGAATGGATTTAAAAGAGAACAATGTCCATAGCTGGTATTGATTTTAACAATATCAAGTAATATCTCTACACAGCTTTCAGCTCTTACAGGCCTTTGAAAAGGTGGGCAGGCATTTCTGAAATGTTATTGCAGATTAGTAATTAAAATCTGGAGAGACATGAATTAGCCCTCAATATATTAGCTCAAGAACAAGAAGCGCCACAACAGCCAAGAAAAGAAGATAAATGAGACAATATTAAATGTGTGCTTTCACAGATTCAGAGCTAATTTGAAGTGTGATTCAGTTATCTTTGTATTACATTGCAGAAACGCCTCAAAAGGTAGAAGATGTATATCTACCAACACTCCTCAAGACAGACAGGAACGGAGTTCTAACATCCTGACTGAGCTCACTGCATGGGCTAGCTGATCAGATGTAGCTAATTAAATGCCCTGGCAGAAAGCTTATCTCCATTGATGGCACTTGTAAAACTCTTACAGATCACTTGGTCCAACACTTTGTCCCTTTGTTCACCATTATGTGTTTAAAACCTAAAACACTAACAATTCATCAATCAGGCCTTACACAGAGTGGGCACAGCCTCCAGATTTATATACTGAACTGAGAGCATAATGGAGTACCTTCAAATTAAAATGTCTGCATGACTGGTTTTTCAGAAAAGGAGTTTTCAAGATTCATGGTTGCTAAGCAATATCATACCTAATAGCTTAATATGCTTGATTTTTTTCTCTCTGATGTTGATGGAGAAAGAATATCTTTAATAGTAAGTCCACTAAAATTACTTGATCCAATATAAGAAACTGTCTAAATGAGATCCAGAAACATTTGAAAAGCAGCACTTTCAGCTGCTGTGAGATGATGATGATGACAGGCACTTTCACTGAGATCCCTTTCACACTTGCATTTAGCTCTGAGGATTCAGAGTAGGAAAAGTGGTTCCCTGACATACACAGAATCAAATGGGAACGACAGAATCCTCATCCATTTCACAACGATGGTGAGGAGGGTCAGTATTGATTAAATTCACATTAGCACTTGAAATGCAACATATAGCCTAAAATCCTGGAGGGTTCCTTCTCTCCAGTCTTATGGCATTACACAATTAAAACATAAATTCTATTGTGGAATTTAAAGAATCCTCTAGATCTTCTTGATGAAAACTTGCTGTGACATTACCTTGCCCAAGCAGAGTTATTTCAGAGAGGTTTTTGAGTCATTTCTCTTAAATAGAAAATAGAGCCAACAAGAAAGAAAAGCCCTTAATGAATTTCACCTTTTTAATTTCTCACTTTGCAATTAATGTGTTTTAGTGGAATTCCACAGGACATCAAATACTAATTTACTGCTGTCAGTTGCAAGGAATGGACTAATCTAGCCTAATTTAGAAACCTAGAAGTCAGGTTTCTACTCTAAAATACTTTTCTGTTCTTCTTCTTTAGTCAATGTATAAATAAAGCTTTCTGCAACAGGGTAGTTTTTTTCCAAAACAAGTATCTCAGATGGATCACCCTCTTCAGATGCCAGTTTCTCCTGGATGGCTACCTGGATAACTATTTTAATTAAAGTGTGAACAAAATACCACTACCATGCCCTAGTCACTGTTTGGTTTATGGAGTAAGCAGTACACATGTCTGTCACTTAAAATTTCAGTAAAATACTTTGCTAAATAAAAAGACAGTTTACATAAGTTGGGATCCTTGTAAAGTACTCAGTGCAATCTAAGATAAATAAGTCATTCATGTTATAGAAATTTCCTATAAACATCTAATAAGGCTAATTATTTTTTAGATTTATTTCTTTGTTTCAACAAAAAGGGTTGGTTAAGCTGATTCTTAAAACGATACAAGTGTAACATTAACCAATGATGAGATACATGCACCTCTAAGCGACCAATTAAGTGATACCATACATTAATATACCTTTTAATATGTCAGTGTTGCATTGTTGCACACCTTCATGCAAGGAAAAAATTTCTCCATTGTGCCATGATTTTAATGTTATCGCAAAGTACTTATTGTTCAGTATGTGCGAAAAGCTTTGACTTACAGAATCTATATCAGCAGCAAAATAAAACTAACATAAATAGCTCCTGATAAATTTTGAACTGACTGCACTTCAAATACATCTTTTGTATTCTGTTCACTTGCTTCTTGCCTGGACTTGAAGCTTACATTTAGAAAGTTGATCTTGTTTCTTCCTCTTTTTTGAACTTCTATAACTTTCTGTCTTGAATGGAATACATCTCGACCACCACCATAAGTGACATTCATAAAACTGACCTCTCTTTGTAAGGGAAACCATAAACATGACTTCTGAGTTTGTGCAGAAAATAGCTCAGGAGAACATAATATGGTGCAAAAGCTATTGAACAGCATCCAGAAATAATGAGTCCAAATGGATTTTGTCTGCAAACCATACTGTATTCATATTTCTGCAACCCTGACTTTCAAAGGACGACTTGAACACTAATAAAGTGTCGCCAGTAAAGCGGAGCCAAAAGAATTCAATGGATCAGAATGACCTACAGGGGATATTTATAATGAATATCCCCGATAATCTCCAGACCTGAGACTTCCTAGGATTCCAGAGTATCTCTCAATTCTTAAAAAACAAACCAAAATCTTTCACCAGGTTTCTGCTCAGTACCCCCTGGAGTCAGCAGAAGTGGCTATAACAGTTTTCTACTTAAGGAAGATTATTTTCAGTAACGAATGTTTAAAAAGCCCACACATAATTAAAATATTACAATATAATAAAAAGCCAATGGGACAATTTCTGTATTATGCATTGCATTTAATTTCTTGCATTTTGCTGTAGTAAAACCATTACACAAAAGAGACTTTCTTGAAAGAACAATCTATCTATTTCTAATCCTGTGGGAGTAATAGTTAGACAATGAATTTGGAGCTGATAGGAAAAGGGCTGAAGTAAAACAAATTATCTATAAGAAATTACTCTGATTTATTTTGTGGGAGATTTAGAAATAAAGCAAATTTATTGGTTAGGGATACACTTTTTCCTAATGAAGAAAGATTTAAGGGACATTTTTCAAATACCCTTTTTGGTGGACATTTTGAATTTTTTTAAGATAGATTGTAGCAGAAATAACTTTCCATTTTCTTTTCCTTCAAGCTCATAACTCTTTTCATAAGTGAATGTTCTGACACTGTTTTCTTAGAAAACAATTAAATACTGTGTTACATTAAAAACTCTGTTTAACATTCAAGATTGACTTAACATCTAAGATTTGTGTATATTTAGCTTGGAAGTTTTGGCTTTTCCTAATCCTGGTGAAGTTTGATGCTCACCTGGTTGTGAAATCTGTCTTCTTCTTTTCTTATGAAATTTGGACTTTTTTCTATTTGATATGCTATGATCTTTATGTCAGTATTTTGAAAGTAGATTAATTTTTTCCACACTGTCTGCAATTATAAAAACAAATTGTTTCTTGACTTTACAAAATCTTGGAGGAAAAGCTGTATAAAAATAGCCACTGAATTTCATGTCATGAATATAAAATATACCTTGTTATACCTAATCAGCAAGAGACCATGTAATCACAGAAAAAAACAGTGTTGGAATATCAGTTTCTCATTAATGTGCTACAGTGACCACAAGATGGTACAGTGTAGGATCCTGAAGGAAAGGAGGAAGAGGAGTCCAGTTTAAATCAGACTCCAGCTTGTTCAGGGCACTGGTAGGCAGGGTCTTGTGGAATGCAGCTCTGAAAGGCCAGAGCCCAGCAGAGCTGGGTGATCTTCACAGAGAGCCTCCTCCAGGTGCCAGAATGGTCTATTCCAATCTGCAAGGAAGCAGGCTGGCATAGCAGGACACCAGTGTGGCTCCACAGGGAAAGCTTGAACAAGACCCAGTGCAAAATGGAAGGAAATCAGAGATGGAAATGGAGACAGGTTACCCAGGAGAAACAGAAAAGCTGTACCTGGCCAGGCAGGGATGGGGTTTGCAAAGCTCAGCTGGCACTGAAACTTATCCAGGGTGAATGAAGTATAACAAGAAGGGTCTCTACAACTACAACAGTAGATAAAGTGAAATACGAACTTACTGCTAAATTCAGTGGGTAACCTGGTGAAGGACACTGAACAAGCTCAGATGCTCGATGCTTTTGTGGCTTTGGCCTTTAGTGGCAAGGTCTGCCACCCTGGTCCCTGAGCTCAGTGACAAACTTTAGGGAATAGAGGAAGACAAAGGCTGAATTAGGGATTGCTTAGGTAAGACTGACACTCACAAGTCCAGGGGCCTAGATGGGATGCATCTAAGGCTGATGAGGAAGTTGGCTCATGTCTTTTCGAAAGGCCACTGGTTAAGAAATGAAACATCTACCAGTGTGGTTGTAAAATCTCCGTGTTTGGAGATATCAAAGACTTGATTTGGCAAGTGCTGAGCAGCCACATCTAACTTTGACCCTACCTGGCCTGGAGCAAGAGGTTAGACAGGATGATCACCAGAAATCTTCTCTCAGTTCTTCTATGATTTTGTGATTATGCTCACTGTATAACCTATGCATTTAAAACCCCTCACTGCTGACCACTGACATGCTGCTACCTGTGGGAAAACAAGATTTCAAAACTTCTCCCATGCACACTGAAAAATGCAGATGCTTTGAAAAGTGGCAGATGTACCTAACCCATATGAAAACCTTGAATTATACAGAAGAGATTCACTATTTCATTGATTAAAGAATTGCTTCTGCTGTGGTGTCAGAACTGCACGCTGACAGTGTCTAATCATTCCAAGAGTCCCCACTGGCATGAAAAGAAAGCTCTTATTTTCAAATGCTGTAACATACAACCCCAATATATTTCATTCCAAATTTCATCAAAGAATGAGTCTCTGTCAAAATCCCAACAGCAGACAGTTTTTGAGAGCAGAAGTAGAATTACAATGTAAGAAAAGCATCACCTAAAGCTTTCCCTGGAATGAAACAACACTTAATTTGACACTACCTATGTAGTCAATGTAATTGGGAAGGGTAACATTCTGATTGAGTTTCTTGTTTGAAGGCAGACAGAGAATCAGCTACACAATAAATGCAGTTTGTCTCAGGTCTAATCAGTCTATTTCTCTTGCTGTTATTACTACATATTGCTGGAAGCAGAAAATGAGATAGAGATCCTAACTTTGCTTAATATCAAAGAATCAGGGAAAAATGAAGAAAGCAATATTACTGCTTTATGAAGAAACAAAGACATCAAAAATGAGTATAAGACCCATTTTTGAGGCTTGTACTGGTGGTCAACACAGAACCCAAGACAGAACTTTATTAGGAGCAGGACAGTCCCTTCAGTTGATGGAGTCTACTCATCACATGAAGCTCTTAGCAAATTGTGTTTGTTAATTGACTTGCAGATTAACAACTTTTTGAAAAAAAAATGAAAATATATTTTGTTTAATCCCACCTAATACAGATGAAGGCATCAGTATTGCTGACATTTTTTATACCATTTCTGTGTCATCTTTGGAAGTTTTCCTTCCACCTGAATCCGAGCAAAAGAGCACCCCTTTGCTCAATTTGTCACCTGCAGGAGGAGTACAATTGTTGTGGTACTTCCTGCCCAAATTTCTGCAAGCAAATGTGAATTTTGAAAATTACATGGGTAACATGAAAACACTGATGGCTACAAGTTTTGAGGAGAGGTACCTGTACCATTAAAACCTGAGCATCTCTCAGGAATCAAGTCCCACCAATTCAGAGTTTACACCAATGGGAAGGAGAATACAAAAACAAAACTGATGTTGAGCAACCAGGCTACTGGAATTTAAATTATTAGTTTTTATGTTTAATTTTTTAGTTACTTGTAATTTTTCTGTGCAATGCACTAACATTTCTTGCTACTCCAAAAGCAAAGTTTATTGTGTGAATCGCAATACACCTTTTTCTACACCCTTAGCATTTGTCTGTCAGTCTTCCTCCTTTCCTTCTACATCCCCTTACAAATACTGACATTTCTCCTTTTATGTACTATCCACAGTCACTTTTTTTTGTCTAATTTTCTGTCTTTTTCTCTCTTCCCTGCCTGCTTTTTTCACACAAACTCACCTACCTGCATTCCACCTAAACACTTTTTGAGCTTCTCTATGTATTTACATTCATTCATTCACTCTCAAAAATCACCCTACCAAGTTTTCTTTATTCTTCACATAAGACAAACCTGACTTAACTTTCTTCAGTGAAAAATGAACAATAATGCAACACTGGCTGGAGCTTCCATGCTCCAGGAATCATCTTTTCAACAATTCATACCAAAAATAAATACCAGAATACTATTCCTCTTTTGATATCCAAGTACTTCAGAAGTATTCATGGATTTTTTTTACTTTTTCAGTTGCCCAGATAACATTTTAAGAGGACACTTCATTTCAATACTAGAATAATTCATCATTTTTCATTATAACTAGACCAACATTATTTTCTCTTTTCTCAGCAATGAGAAGGCAAGACTTGCTGTACTACTGAATGACTGCACAGGCAGTAAGTCACTGGGTTTGTAGTTTAAGTGACAGGACATCAACTACCTGACAAGGTCGATGACTCTCTCCCTTGGAGCAGTGCTGACTGGCTCATCATTAATCATTATGATCTGATCCCCTGGTATAAGCTTTCCTTCAGAGGGGCCGCCTGCAGAAAAATGAAGGGAAAAAGAAAAAAAAGAAAGCACAGGTTAGCAGACCACTGTAAATGCACAGACACACTGTTGTTCGCATACTACAAGTGTATTTTTTCTTCAGCTAATGACATTTTTTAACACTAACACTATTTCTGGCATTACCAGTACTCCCTTACCAGGAAAATCTTGAAAGTTAGTGGCTTAGCAGCTTCTACTGAAGATCCTCAACTTCTAAACCTGTACCTAACCACCCAAAATAAGGGCTCAGTTTTCTGAAGGGACAAAAGGACCCATAAACCGTGGACTAATGCACCCTTTAAGGTGTGATCAACCATATTTTACTCATCCCTCATCAATGTTTGTCTGATATTTTCTAAGACCACCAGGAGAAGGATTCCTATTCCCGTGAACAAATCTTTTATCTTTTTATCTTAATATCAAAGATCTTAGAACAGACCTTTTTATCTACTGTTAAGATCAGGAAGTCTTTTTTCATGGTAAGTATATCAGGTCTTCCTGGTTGCAACACATTGTTTCCTCTCCCAGGCAAAGTAACACCAGAGAACATCTTTCTACTCTTTCCTATGAAACATCACTTACATATTTGAACGTCATTCACAGGTCTCTCCTCTGACTTTTCTGTTCTAGGCAAAACAAACCTGTTTTCTTCAACTGAAGACAGTAAGTTTTTATACTTCCAGCCAGTTGAACCTCTTTCCTGCTGGATTCCTACCCCTTGCTAAATGTGGGTACATCCAAAAGCACTGCCACTTTCTGTTAGAAATGAGTATTTAGCATTAGTCTGAACAGACAATCAGTCACGTATATGTCTGTGCAGTTTGGATTCTGGTATTGCTGAAATGCACATTGAGTGCATTGTACTTTATAAAATGCACATATTACTTCATTCCTCAGCATGATTACATGCCCAGAAGATGATGTGACATCACAGTTCCTAAGGAAAAGATATATCCTCTCTAGTCTTTGTCTTTACACTCTGCAATGATGATACACAAAAACCAGAATAATAATACCACTAAGAAGATAAAGTCTTACAAGAAAATGTTTCAGCATCAAAACCAATTCATTCAACAACTGAGCTAATGCTGATCCTTTCCTCTGTCTGCTTTCAAAACTTTACTCCACTTTCATCTCCCACATAAGTGGATACAAATCCAGGTAGGAGAATGTTGTCCTGAGCTCGTACTTCCTCCCATTCACTCGGAACAGAACACAGTAAACACATTTTCCAAATTTTAACATAAAACTACATTAATAATGCCAAGCTGAGAGAAATAAGATGTCTGGATCTGGTTCAAATATTAGTTACACTGCTCACTTCATGTGAAAGCAATACAAACGTAATCAATGCACACACGTGGGCAAATGACATCAGAACTTCACAAAGTCGATTTTGCCTCTCCTCTGCTCTCTGTGGGGGTTCTGGAGAACATATTGAACAAGAGCAAAGTCAAATCCCTGCCCTTGGCTCCAAGGCAATTTTACATAACAGCTGAACTTTTAAGCATAGAGAGCAGGAACCTGCTATTTGGGAGGCAGATTAGTCCCAGGTCTGGTCTTTCATAACTTCAAATATATCACAGACCTCACTGATTTTCACTGTAGGTAAGATGTTTAGGGATATATTTTGACCTGGCTTTTAATTATATAGTTATACAGATGGATTCATTAAAAAAAAAAATAAAGCCAGCAATAGCATCCTCTTTTTCAGAAAGAAATATAGTTTTTAGAAACCTAGGCCTACTTGGGAAGGTGATGATAAGAATGAAAAATATGCAAGTTTTAATCTCAGAACTCAACATACCTCTTGAAAATGCTGATTCAATGGTAATGAAGGTGACAGCAAACCAATATAAAGATACCAGGGAGAAGACTTTCTTTCCTTGAATGAAATTAGTTAACTTGTTTCAGGCAAACAATAGTAATGGCTCAGAGCAATAACTCCCAAGTGGCTTTTTGCTAACACATTTATGTAACATTCAAAAATGAGTGCGAGAAAGCAAACCACTGGGTAATACAAGGCTTAAAATCCTATCTAGTATTTGTGATTATTTTGTCTGCCTGAATATTTCAACAGTCCTCAAATCTGTAGCTGCATTTCATCTTAGCAGGCTAAATCGAAGTTTTCTTCTGGGTTCAGGTGGGGAAAACATACCTGGTGTTACTGAGCGTACAACAACTGGCTTTTCACTACCAGCCACAAACCCAAATCCTAGCACAGGATCCCTCCTCATTTCCACTTTCCGAGGGGCTGGAGGGGTTATTTGGCAGCTCTCTATTCGAGGGTCTTCAAATGTGGCTGATTGTGTCATGTGACTGTGAAAAAAAATAAAAGATGGAAAAAGGAAAAAAATCATTAAAACATGATTTTGTGGTATCTACTTGAGCCAAGCAATTTGTGCAACGATATGAGATGAATACCTGAAATGTCCTCACTAGAGGAACTAAAACACCAACTTAATAATTTGCTATTAGATTTTCTTATGCATTAAGTAATAATGCTGCTGGCAGGTCTCAAATACTAATCAATAGTAGCAGGCTTTAAAGAAGCCTCTTTTTGACAGCACACATTTAATCATACCACATATATGAAAGAAAAATAACCTGACAATAAAGCCTTTGTCATCTGTGCTAGAATTTTTCATCCTTCAATTTTTGGAAGGGAAAAATAATAGTAGTGACCTACTCATAACATAAAACACAACAATTAGAGTCAGTCAGCCTTTCTAAAAAGAGGACACATATTTAAATTTGGGGATGTAACTTGTTAAGCAAGTTTCTGAGCGGAGTCCTCTCCCTTCCTAAGGCACACGTAACAGCTCTGTATTTGCTACTTGGATAAATCATCTGAAATCACTTCAAAATGTTCCAGGGCACAAAAAAACAGATACCAATAAAACATATTTACATGGAATTACTAAAATACTTTACTTTCTTCTATGGTGTTATGACAAAGCCTATTTATTGTACCTAGAAGAAAAAATTCTCATGGCTGGAGGGAAAGATCTTGATTTTTCAAGCAGAAAATAGAAAGGATGAAAGCTATCCAACATCACATATCCATGAAATAGGTAATGGTTTAAAAGCATAAATATTTTAAATTAAAGTTAATAAACACTGAAATGTGGCTGATGCCATACACAGTCAGAACCAAAACATACTTTGCATTTTCCATCCAATGCCTGGAGCTCCCCACTGAATCACCGCTACCAACTTCTAGTTCCAGTCAGACAGACAAAGAGACCACCCAGTGCCATACCCCAAACACCATCCATTGAAGTCATGTGCTTCAGGAAACCAAACTACCACTGCAGGCAACAAGCAACACCTGGTCAGCACAGTACAAAGACAGATTTCAGCTCATGGCATCAACTTACTGCAGTCCTGAGGGAGCTTAAATAATATTTGTTTCAAGTTGCCTGACCAAGAGTTAACTCTTTTATTACTTTCAAGAGACTGTAAGTCTTCAAGTGCAGAACCAACTCTAGATCATGGTAGATAAATGCAGTAGGCAAATGGAAGGATCCAAGTCCCAACCCCACCCGCAGAGAGGGCATGGACTCTGAGAAAGGTAACAACCAGGTGCCCAACCTAAGAACACCAAAATACACACCAGAGAGGCAGATATCCCTACAGCACTAGGCAGTATCATCAGTTCGTATCCTCATAATTAATTAACAATATGAGAGTCAACTAATTTTCACATATAATTTTACATATAACATGTTATAACATGAGCGATAAGGGACACATCATGCAACTAGCATTGTTACTCTTACCACCTATCCCTTTTCCATCTGCAGATACAATTCCCTGAAGAACTCCAAACAGACAGTCCATAAGGAGAAAGTATCATTCAGAGATCCATTTTCAGCATCAATGACATGTAAAAACTTCTCTGATCTTTCCCCAACACATACACCTTGGGCATGACATCAATTTACTTTCTCTCCATGGTCTGCTTCATTACTGATACACAGAAGAGTAGCAAAATCTCAGTAAACTCTCCGTGGGAGACTATTTCTGCTACTGGATTTTTCTAGGGCTTTTCTTCAAAGAAGCTTTCTATCCCTATCACTAGATTCAGTCTGCCTAAGAGTTACACGCTGTCTTTTTATGCATATGATCAGAGGCAACGGAAGCTACTTCCTTACAAAAACAGGAGAGCAAGAGAATATCTCTGTGCTCTCTCACTATATGTATAAGATGAGGTTAGCAAAAAAAGTACTTGTTTTTTACTAGCTAGAGCATTGCATCTGATACGTCATTCTCTTCCTCCTCCTCCAGCTTTTGTGAGTTTTGGATAATTTTCTATTGTGTTTTTCAAATGAACTGTTAGGAAATCCAGAGAATTATATGCAGACCCTTTAAGAAATCTATCTTCAAAACCTCCAAGGCACCTCCTCCCCATAAATTCCTATTTATGACTCATGCTTCTTAATATTCAAACATTTTTCCTTTCTAATGAGACAATTTCTGAGGTGTCACTGGTATTTAGAAAACTATCTATTTCGACTTGAGAACTTTGTTTTTGTAGAGAAGACAAAACTGTATTTTTCACCTCTCTTAGATCATAGCTCCACACAGTTAACTTCCCACAAAGTTCAGATAATCTATTTAATAGTTTTTTCCCCAATAGCTATTTCCATTTTGTAATTGGGGCACTACAAGCCCAAATAGAAAGCACCTTCTGTCTCCAAAGAGAAAATGCCATATTTACAAGCAACATGAAAATACTGCTGAGCCTTTAAAAATCATTGTCCTGTCATTGTACATACTCTCTCTTCTAGCACTTGTGTAGTCTGTTTTAAAAAGAAAAACACCCCAAAACAACCCCAAAGGCCCCCCCCCCCCCCACCCCCCCCCACACACCCAA
>VYZT01001338.1:76111-129793 GCA_013400735.1 Pomatostomus ruficeps | reverse complement strand
AATAAAAGAAATATCAGAAGATGCCAGTCATCCACAGACACTGGGAAGCATGATGTTTGAGACCGTGTTCAAGTGGCTGCAGTTCTTTACATCTCTTTTAACTTTTTATCACTTGTCAGTGTTACTCGCCCCTTAGCATGGATAGGATTGGCTAGGTGCACACTGCTAAACTTAATGTTATATGGTTTTCTACAACTTACAAGTTTGATCTGTTCCATTTACTCCTTTTTTTACTGAAGGAGGTGACTGTGTCAGCTGAGGAGATCACAGTTTAACCATATGTTTATAGTGAAGAGTTTTGTACACTTGTTCAGAATGTGTTCTCTTCCAGTTCCTATCATGATAAATAGTTAAATTTCCTGTACTTAAACAGGAATAATTCCTACTCTGCAAGGCTGCATGCAGACAATGTATACTCTATGTGCACACTTAAATTTTTTGATAAAGCCAAAATTTTTTACTTGAGATAGGATGTTAAGGAAAAAAAAAGGTAGCTCACAAAAGTTTAGAAAGGAGGAAATCACCTAGAATTCCCTCATTTTAGTTCAGAAATTTTATTATCTTAATATGATCTTAATATCTTTTTTCAGGCTTCCCCTGAGAGATCAACACGAACACAGCAGAAGGAGTTCCAGACATATGTTTTGGATGGAGTGATGGACCACCTACTTGCAGCTGATGTTTTATTGGGTAATATAACAAAGCTTAATTACCAATCTATTAGTTAGAATACAAGGTTTTGGTGTTTGTTTTGNACCAATCTATTAGTTTGAATACAAGGTTTTGGTGTTTGTTTTGTTGCAATTTGATTGTCTTAATTTTTTTGCCCTGCCCTTTCCTTTCCTTTGATGTGTGAATGGTGTTGCTGTGCTTGCATGTTCCCTCCCTACCTCGATTGTGCCAAAGCTGTAAAATAGGTTATTCACAAGAACTACACGGCATAGGGTCCCCAGTCACATTTCATGGTGGTCTACTGGACTTTCCAGGAGCTCTTGGTCTGCTCTGCCTCTATCCCAGGTGTCATGAGGAGCTGCATGCATTTCTGTTCAGAAGTGCTTGTAAGGCTCCCCATTTCTTGCCACAGCAGTAATTTGTCTTCCTCTGAGTGCAATGCATTAATAAAATAAATCCAGAATCATCTTTAAAAAAAAACCCCACAAAACCAGAACCGTAGGTGCTTACACCAAAGGGGAAGTCCTATTGTAGGGAAGCCATGAGGTTTTAGCTTTCATTGACTGAATCTCTCTTTCTTTTATGGAAGTCTAGAAAGCATGAACTAATGTGAATATATTTATGCAGATGGGGTTTTCTGATAAATGTGGAAAACCTTGGGGTTTTTTGTTACCTAGGTGAAGATGCCTCTCTGCCTATAACGAGTGGAGGAAGCTACCAAGTGCTGGTGAACAATGTGTTTTACTTTACACAGCGTGTGGTAGATAAGCTTTGGCAGGGCATGTTCAACAAAGAATCCAAGCTTCTTGTGGACTTCATAATCCAGCTCATTGCACAGGTAACAGGGCTATTCTATTACCTGCCTGGAAAACCATTTATGTTGGAATGCATTGAGTGATCTGACTAAACAACCTGCTCGTGATACATGTTTGGGTCAGCACAGAAACATGCTTTTCTTTCTCAGGCTTACTCTCTCTTTACTAAGCTTTCTTAGGACATCTTTCTGTGAAAAGCAATTGAGTGGAAACTGCTCTCAGATAACATTACTTTTTAGAAATCCCCCAAAATAAACAATGAAGCATGCTTTGCATGAATTTTGGGAAACTCCCAGAGTTTACCTTGACATTTTTGGGAAGCTTCCTCACACACTTCTGTTGGAGATTGTTAGAAGACTTACTGTTAGAATTCAGGAGCATCTTTGTAGATGTTGAAATTCTGAGCATATCATCATTAATGTCGTTTCAGTCCTTGAAATTCATGGAATTGACACTTCTAGTAAAATGCCGATTTTGAAAAACAAGCATGGGTCAATTCCGTGGAAGATTGTGTGCCAGTAAAATGATTTTCTGCTACTTCTGATCATGTTTTTTTTTACTTCCCATCAGTCAAAAAGAAGATCTCAGGGACTCTCGCTGGATGCCATTTATCACTGCCTGAACAGAACCATCCTGTATCAGTTCTCAAGAGCGCACAAAACTGTTCCTCAGCAAGTGGCTCTCCTTGATTCCCTAAGGGTCCTTACTGTGAACAGGAACTTAATTTTGGGACCTGGAAATCATGATCAAGAGTTCATCAGCTGCCTGGCTCACTGCTTGATTAATCTGCATGTGGGAAGGTAAATATCTCAGAGAGAAGTTCCAGAACCAGGGCTGGGAAGTACTAAAATGACCTCTTCTTTTACTCACGTTGCAAATAAGTCAGCAAATTTTGGAGCACTGTTTATAATTTTCCAGCCAGTGAGTTGCAAGCAAGCTTAAGAGATCCATTTTGAGACAAAATTAGGTTTGAAGTTCCTGGGAATAGAGAACATTTTTACCTCCTTTTGCAGAGGTATTTCAAATACTGACATGTGTTTATCCAACTATTTTGTTGTTATCCTTTTATAAATTGAAATATTTTAAAGGTGGAAGGAAACACTGGTGCTAGGCAATTAATAGTCAGAGGATTCTGTCACTGGATTTATTTCATACAAGTTCAATATCCTGGTATTTCTTTTGTATAGCGTTAAGTCCAGTCATGCATTAAATCAGGGGTGTCCATGACAAATGCTGTAGACACCCACGTTCCTGCATTGCTGCAAATGCCAGCCTGGCATTTTCATTTGTTCTTTCCAAGAAGATGCACAACTTGTGTTTCATCCAAAGACGCTTTGCAACAGTCATCAAACCCCAGTGTTCTCCATTTCTGGCCTCATCCGTTTTGTGTGTCTTCAAATATCACCATCTTCCTCTAGCAATGCCAGTGTCCGTGGCACGCCATTCCTTCATAAGCCTTCAGTTCAGCTTGTGACCACAGGTTGTCAGAACTCAAATGGACAGAAGTGAAAGATGCTTTGCTGTAGTAGTGTGCATTAACCTGTGTGATACTGTTATAGGGAATCAAATGCTTCAGCTTGCTGTGGGATTTTGTGTCCTTTTATTAAGACGGTTGTTAATCCATTGTGTGTTTGTAGCAATGTTGATGGGTTTGGATTGGAAGCAGAAGCCAGGATGACTACTTGGCACATTATGATCCCCTCTGATATAGAACCAGATGGAGTCTACAGTCAAGATGTCAGTGAAGGTAATCTGAGAATGACAAAGCCACATATGTCTCATAATGCCACTTCTGTATTGTCATCACTGATCTTTTACCCCAGTGACTCGGGGCGGGGGGTTGTGGTGTGTGTGTGTTACCCAGTTACTCTCTGGAGGGGAGTGGGGGCTGTGTGTGTTTAAAAATATATAAAAAATAGATGAAAAGACATTTGGAAATACCAAGATAGACACATTGTGAATAAATTACTGTTTTGTTAAAATAGTAGGAGCTCTTCATTGTTTTCTGGACATGCTCCAGAGTTAGAAATACTGTTTTATGTGCACTGTTTTAAATGCAATAGAAGCGGCTCATTTTAAGGTAAGAAATATATGGTATAAACTATTTGGTATAAACTATATGGTAGAAACAATTACTATTTTGTGGCATCCTTACAGTCTTTCACTCAAAGGAACTTTGTGAACTAGCTGTGGAAGAGAGTATTCAGTGATTTTGTATTTTTTTCTTATATGTGTGTATTTAGTATTTATGCAGGTACTTAGGCACACATTATACATAAAAATACTAAAGCGTAGTGTATATATAGAACTATATGTATATATTTATAGACACAGACTCCTATATGGTTTTTTCAATCTCATTTTGTTAATAGATAGATGTGGGAGATGAATCGGAGCCAGTGTTTCAAATTCAGAGAAACAGAATTGCCAAAATTAATTGTTAGATGCTTTCTGATAGCATACTAATGGCAAAAAAAGACACTCTGGCCAAAGTCATTTCACACATCATGCAAGAGGAAAGAAACTACACTGTAATTGCAGAAATTATTCATTTCACTGCTGTAAAAATACCAATTCCATGAGCTGTGTCAAGAGTTTGCTGTTGGTGATCTTCTACTTATGCAGGTCGCCAGCTTCTTTTAAAAGCCATAAACAGAGTGTGGACAGAGCTGATCCACAGTAAAAAACAGGTTTTGGAAGAAGTTTTCAAAGTGACACTGCCTGTCAATGATCGTGGCCAAGTGGATATAACTGTTGCCAGACCTTTCATTGAGGAAGCAAGTTTGAAGTGTTGGCAAAACCATTTGGGTAAGTCCTGACTGAGGATTTATTTGTCCTGAAGGGTGGATTTCCTCGGAGTGAACCGTATGCACTGGATGTTTGACTATAGGCTTAATGTTTTTGTAGCTGTAAATACTCTATAAACTGGCACTGTGTAGCACAGAATCCTTCAGAAACTGGACCATATATAGGACATTCTTACACTCCAGTTCACAGGGCCCTGTGTTTGTGAGCCAGCAGTATACTGTGGACCACAGTGGCAGAGGCTTCAGGAGCTCCTCTCCATGAACCCTTGGATTGGGGTGACCTCTGTGACCATTCCCAGGACTGGATGTGCCAGGCAGGGAGGGGGCCCTCTTGAGCATGTCTGGGTGCAGCCTGCACACTCTCCTTCTGGTGATAAGATTGGAAATGGGTGGCTGAGCAGTCCTTCTCTAGCAGCAGTGATGCTATGACTGCTTCTTGGCTGGGAAATCTGTTCATCATAGAAAGCAGTTTTGCAGAAAAAGGACCTGGGAATCCTGGTGGACAACAAGTTAAGCACAAGTTAGCTCTGCATCCATGTAATAAAGATCAACTGATGCTCAGTTGAGTTAGCAAGAGTTTAGACAGCAGAAATTAAGATTCCATAGATGTGACTAATTAGATGATTTCATAGTTCTAAAGTAATTGAGGTTAGCCTGGATGTACAGAAAACATATTTGGAAACCTGGAATACTTGGTTTTGCAGTCTGTATTTCTAGATGTGCTATGTTCCTGGCTGATGTTTGCTCAGGTTTCCAGTATCTCCCTGATGGTCAGTGTATTTGCAGAAATGGTTTAAGTAGAGCTACACCTTTTTGAAGCAAAAGAAACGGTCATTATGTTTAAAAAACCAAGTATAATGGGGAGAGAGGGAAAAACCTTTAAAAAGTGCTCCCAACACTTTGTTTTTCAGCTCATGAGAAAAAATGCATCAGTAGAGGAGAGGCTTTGGTTCCAACCACACAGTCCAAACTTTCACGAGTGAGCAGTGGATTTGGTCTCTCTAAACTGACTGGTTCCAGGAGAAACCGCAAGGAGAGTGGGCTGAGTAAGCACAACCTCTCTACACAGGTAATTTCTGTCAAGTAATAACGTGCAGTCTAAAACCCAGCAAAAACGTTCAGGGTTTGGGGTAAATGTCCCAATGTAGGGAATCTTGCAGAGTGAATTATTATCTGGTGCTTGGTTTTCTTTTCCTTTTTTGACTCTCCAGACTGAGCATCTTGCTCCTGTGTCCCCTCATTTGGTAGGTCCATCTGCATATCTGTAACATTAAGCCAAGAGTTAAACCCTTCAACGTTGGTGAGACTGCTCAGCTGCTTCTGGTTCATGACTCTGGTAGTCTGGGTCTTAAGTTCAAGTTAAGTGCAATACTACACTGAAATGGAAGCTGTGAGACAGATGTTGGTCCTTTTTCCATCCTGCATTCAAGATGGAAAGAGAGGTTCAAAAGTTCTGTGGAAAAACATATTGCTTGTTCTCTTTCTGAGCTGAAAACCAGTTAGTGACTTCAATAAAATAATGAATTCTCAGTGCTCTCCATCCTTTTCCTGGTGAGCAGGCATACACTGAAGGGGAAAGGGAAGAGCCTCACAAACCGAGCTGACAGGAGCTGTTCCTGGTTGTATCAATAGAGGAAGCAGTAAGTGAAGACAGAGATATTGTTGAACAGAGTGAGAAGGGATGGGTGTCTTGAGGATTTCCGGCAAACTAGGCAGCATCCACAAAATATTACGTGAAAGGAGAAAGGGAAAAGTAGTATTTGTCAGTGCCAGTCTTTGCCTGTTTGGGAATGTTCTGAATGTTCATTTTAAGAAGCTATTCTTTATGAGCAAGTTTAGGAAGACTTTTCATTCAAACAAACTTTTGTTTATGAAGTGTCATTCTGTCTGTCACTTGTTTTGTCTTAGGAAATTTCCCAGTGGATGTTTACCCACATTGCAGTGGTTCGGGACCTGGTTGACATGCAGTATAAAGAATACCAGGAGGTATGGATGGCTAGCAGGATGAATTACCTGACGCTGGTACTTTGGCTGTTAGGTTATACCAATGCCATTTCTCAGTATGAGGCTTGTGAAATACTGGGTTTTCATAGGTGAAATGCTTGAATGTTTACATACAGATGTTATTATTAAGTGGTTTTTAGATGCAATCAAATAAACAAATGAAGAAACTAATTTTGATCTGGTTATAGATGAAAACTCATGTAGCAATATCATGTGTTAAATTGGAATTTTTTTCAAGAAACGTAAATTCCTTAGAAGTGTTAAAAAAAACCAAAGCAGGGAACAAAAAGAGAGAGATTGAACATACACTGTCTTTCTAGAGCATTGTAGAAAAACTAAGAGGACACGTGGAGAGAAGCATTGTGTCCAAATGCCACTTTTATAGTAACACAAAGGAAATTTTATGGTATCATGCAGTGATAGAAAGTGACTGGTCTGTGCCTTTGAGAATGAAATCGTTCCACCCTTTGGTGCCTGCTGAACGTTCCCAAAGACATTTGGTTCAAACTGGTTGCTGAGCTGTGTGCTGTAAATCTTAAGAAATAACTTCTGAGAGACACAGGTCATTCAAAGCAATTTGTTAAAAACAAACCACCAAACTTTGCTTCATTAAACTTCTCTCTCCTGTGCAAATATGGACAGGAAGGCCTCCAAAAGAATTTTGGTTTCATTCATCAAATCCTTTTTCAAATTCAGTGCATTTACGAATGTCTTTGTGTCCAGCGTCAGCAGAATGCGCTGAAATACGTGACAGAGGAGTGGTCCCAGATTGAGTACGAGTTACTGCGAGAGCGAGGGCTCTGGGGCCCCCCCATCGGCTCCCATCTGGACAAGTGGATGCTGGAGATGACCGAGGGTCCCTGCCGCATGAGGAAAAAGATGGTGCGGAATGACATGTTTTATACTCAGTACCCCTACATGCCTGAGGCTGAGCAGGAAACAAACTTGGTGGTAAGTATTCAGGAGTTTATAATCAGTGATTATATGCCCTGTTGCAAAATCCTTTCTTTCTTTTTCGATAGTTTTTCCTTAAGAAATGTATTTTACTCTGTTGGTATGACCTGGTACTCTCTATGTCCTAAATGGTTGGTAAAGTCCATGGTATATTTAGGGAAGGGACTGAATCACTTGGCTTAAAAGCAAACAAACTTGAAGAGTAGCAATTGCAACATAAGGTGAGGTGTGCTGAGTGATCCTACCAACAAACAGCACAGGCATCTTCACAAGCCTCCAGAGGCTGAAAGTACCATAACTATGTGAGGTTTTAGCCTGGGCCTTAATCTAGATAATGTGGAAAACATCTGAAAAAATAAAAGGCTACAGGGCTTGGTTTGGGTGCACTTATGAAATGTACTATCACCAATCCATGAAGATGAAGGTGGGCTGTGTGGTAGAAATGTGTGTGGCCTTTGAAAGCTTAGCAGTTAGTTCCTGTTAATTTTGAAACCCTGTTTTTAAGAAATGAAGCAGTCTTTAATGTGTCTTTTTAGGCGTGCGTGAATGCATGCAGGGTTTTTTTCCCTCAAATTAAGCCTGAGTGTCAAAGTACTCAAAAAAAGCAGAGAAAACTTAGCAGTCAGTCAATTTTAAACCATTAGATATTTTTTCCTGCTTGTGGTCTGACACAGTAGCTGTAGTGACAGTCTAATTCACATGAAGTAGAGAACATGCCAGCATACATTCTTCTCAAAAGTGTTCTTTCTCTGACGCTTATGTAATTGATGCCCTGTTTCCAGTCTGACTTCTCAAGCAGACTTCCTGAGACATCTGATGATACCATTCCTCAAAAGGTAAAGAAACAAGTACACTGACCGAAAGAACGTAAAATAAATACAACTTTTCCTCCTCCTGCATGTTAGGCAGTCTTAACAAGGCTTCTACGTTTGGCTTTCAACTTGCTCTTTCAGTAAATAATTCCAGGCCTAAGGGTTTTTTCAGTAATCACATTAGAAGATATTACTGTGCTGTCCTCAACCTTCACCTAATAAAACTTTCTGTAGACCTTCCCTTCTTTGCTGCACACTAACAGGCTGTGTTGGGCTGTGCTACCACTGTTCTCACTGTGTGGAGTGTTGTGGCTTCGGGACCTGAACTAATGGTCGGTGGAACACATTTAGTAATGGGCAACACAATCACTTGGAGGCATTACTGGCAAAGTGTTCCCTTCTGAGAGAGGATCTGGGGATCCTTTTTGGCCATAGTGGGCTGTAAAAGGCCAAAGACTTTTTTTAAAGCCCATATTAATTTTGTCTTAGCTGACTCTTTTCAGTTTTGCTATTAATAAAATGCACACATTTGCTTAAAAAATACAAATCCTGTCTTGAACAGACATGCTTGGAAGTGGCTTCTCTGCAAGCATTTCAGTATTATGCCCTTCTCTGTCAGAGTTGCAGTCTTGCCCATCACTAAGTAGAATGTGTAATGTGCATTCACTCATTTTGAATTACCTTCAACAATAAACTAATTCATATGAATGCAAATAATTCTATTCTACAGAATATCTAATAGAAATTGTTACTCTTTTCCTTTCTTCACCTTGGCAGTGCTATTAAGGATTTCTCTTTGTCAGTTATACCTAAGTTGTTTCCACAGACATTTTAAGCATTGTTGAAGTGGCATTTTTGTGCTGATAAGGAGTGAAGATTTGCTTAAACATAAGTGAGAATTAAATTACAATGCCTTGAATTTTTGATTTTTGAGGGCAGCCAATTTGACCTGAATAATAGATTTCTGTGTTATTGATCTTAATATCTTTATCATCTCTAGCATCAACTTGTAATAAAGCTAGTTTGGTTTCTATTCTGAATGTTGCCTCCTTAATTGAGGAACATAAGAATTAGCCTGTCATGGGGGTTGGGACAGACAAAGAGGAAGAAAACATGACACACACACAAAAAACCCCAAACAAAAACAACAAATGCTCAACAAAACAAAACCCCTCCCACAAAAAAAAAAAGACCAAAACACCACCCTAAGGTACAAACAATGCTCAAAGAATTACTTCAGGTAAATGCATATTCTCATGCCAGTCTCCTGCCCATAAACCATCAGAATCTTTACTAAAAAAAGAAGCAACTGAATTAATAAAGAATTTTTGAGTGTTAAAGCTGATCCCTGGGTGCTTTTAGTTCATAGCAGCGTCCACATTGCTGTATTTCCTTGAGGCATTTTTTAATTCAAATTACTGCCTGACAAAGAAATCATCTGGCTAACAAATTAGCTGCATATGTTGGTAGGGCGTTAAAAAGATGCTAAAATGGCCTTCTGAGCAGTCAGTCATAAGCACAAGAATCCCAGCCTTTTATGACACTTCATAACATACTGGCTACACTTATTCCCCAGGTTGTAGTTTCATCTGCAGACTTCTGCAACCCCATGATTGCTTGAGTGGCTCAGTAGCTCCCTGCAAATTAGCCAACAGGTCAGATCTCCTGAAGAGTCTCTGTTCCTGTCTGTGTTGGTGTATGAGCACGCACAAAACACTTGATGGGCATGCACTGTGCTGCACACCCTGTTTCTGAAACACCTTCACTGAGGGCCTGTGTGAGGAGGTGACTGACCAAGCACTTTCTTCTGTTATTTCCAAGAAACCTGCTCGCTACCGGAGAGCCATCAGTTACGACAGCAAGGAGTACTACATGCGCCTGGCCTCCGGAAACCCTGCCGTCTTCCAGGATGCCATAGAAGAGAATACCGTGGGAGAAACAACCCAGCAGGAGCCAGAGCATGGGGAGGACACTATTGCAAGGGTCAAAGGTTAGATTGTTTGGTTTGTCATCTTCTCATCCATTTGCATTAAGATAAGCATAAGTCCTATAGGATTCTTGTTTTGCTGTCTTAGCATTGGGTCAGTAATTTGAAAGATCAGAGGTTTTGCGAAGTTAATTTTTTATATCTCAGGGTTTCATTTATCTGTCTCTGCTCTTTCCCAGGCCTGGTGAAGCCTCCTCTGAAACGATCTCGCTCTGCTCCTGATGGAGGAGATGACGAGAACCAGGACCAGTCACAGGATCAAATCGTTGAGGGGAGTTCGATCGATGAAGAGGAGAAAACTGACAATACAACTTTGCTCCGACTTCTTGAAGAAGGAGAGAAGGTACTGTGTACTTCAAACACACTAAGAACTTACTGCATTGGATTTTCTTCATTACGTATCACAAGCATGAATAAATGTCTTATAGACCTTCCTTGATCTGTATATTTCCTCAGCTTCTTCCTTGAAATGTGTGCTTTGTGTGCCTGAAAACACTGTTCTGGGAACACTTTTTTCTTTTTCTCTTTCCTTTTACCTTCTGCCTGCAAGGGAAGAGTTCACCTGTCCTGAAATGAAGGCTATGAGCTATCCCATGCTTCATTTATTGTCCTGTCAACTTAATGAGTCAGGAAGGAAAATATACCTTGAAAATGTAAATACTGAACTTGGCACCCTGTTCCTAATTAATTGTTGCCTTCATTAGAATGGAAAACCTTGATAAGTAGTATTTTATCCCCAAGATCAGCGTTGATTTACCATGCTGTATATTTGGTATTTCAGACTTTGTCCATCTGAAATATACCAGTAAACAGCATTGTAATCGTGGTTGAGTAGGCTACAGGTTCTAAAATATGCTCAGGCAGCATAGTGCAAGTGGATAAATCGGTAAATAGGTACATTTATATCATACCAATGAGGCTTTATCCAGTTTCCTGGTAACTAGTCACTGGCATTAGGTCTGATTAAAGGAGAGAATGACAGGACTTTTGCTGTATGTTAAAGTGATTAAGCAGTGTCTGAGACTTGTTGTAACAAGGCAGTGGTCTGAGCCTGTGCTCCTTAGCCTACTTTCCCTAAGCATCTGCCTTTCTGCACAGATCCAGCACATGTACCGCTGTGCTCGGGTTCAGGGCCTTGACACCAGTGAGGGGCTGCTCCTCTTTGGGAAAGAGCACTTCTACGTCATCGATGGCTTCACCATGACAGCCACCAGGGAAATACGGGACATCGAGACCCTGCCGCCAAAGTGAGTACATTGATAGAGAGTTTTCTTGATCCTTGCTGAAGTATTTAATGAGATTTTTAAGGAGTCAACTCCAAGGTAATGTAAGAATGCAGGAAGACCTCAGGTGCATGTGCTTACACTGAGCAAGTTGTAGTAAGGTATATTGTGAAAATCAGCTGTTTCTGTAACTGAACTCTCATGTGAATTAAGAGGATAATTCTTTTAATTTCTCTTCATTTTAATCACTTCTCTCTTACCTGTTTATGTTCATTTACAGGATGCATGAGCCAATCATACCTAGGGGAGCAAGGCAAGGTCCAAGTCAACTCAAAAGAACTTGCAGCATTTTTGCATATGAAGATATCAAGGAAGTGCATAAAAGGAGATACCTTTTGCAGGTAACTTGGACACCATATTTGTATAGGGGTGGCAAATTTGGAGTGTTTTGACAATGTCATTTTTGAAAATTAAGATCAATACATTGATGAGGATTTGGAAAGTAAAGCTATTCAGTGTGTTGAAATTGAAGCATTTAGGTTGGGCATCCTTGTTGGAACATTTGACTTGCCGTGGTTTAGTTTATTGGGTGTGTTAGTGAATGGTCGTGGTCCAAAAATAAAACAGTTGGCTGCACTAAGCAAAGTCTGCTTCACCTCAATTTGGTGCCACATTTAGCATGACTAAACTGGTCAGTGCCTGAACTTAAGAGGTGACAAGAAATTAAGTTAGTGTTGACTTGGGTTTGTCCTCTTTGTTTTCAGCCAATTGCAATTGAAGTGTTCTCAGGAGATGGACGGAACTATCTTCTAGCTTTCCAGAAAGGGGTTAGAAACAAAGTTTATCAAAGGTATTGTAAAATAAGTTAGAACATTTAATATGAATGTCTGCAAATATCTGTGTGGAGGCTTTTTTGGTGCCTGGTAGCACTTTAGTGCTGCAGGGAGGAGCCACTAGAAGGCACTACATGCCTTCAGTGAGAAGAGGCTCCTGCAATTTTGTTGGAGATGTTGCAGAGCTGCTCAAGAGGAAGTCTGTAACTGTACTAAATGCACGCTACTTCTCAGGAGGTGACAGCCCAAGGACAAAAACACTAATCATAATCTTTAACTGCTGCTGCAGGTTTTTGGCTGTGGTGCCATCTCTGACCGACAGCTCGGAGTCGGTGTCTGGGCAGAGACCGAACACCAGCGTAGAGCAAGGGTAGGTGGTTCTGTTCCTCACAACCTCTGCAGCTCATCCGTTTCCAATAAATGATGCTTGCATTAATGTCAGGATTATCTGGAGAGTATCAGAATTAACGTTATGAGTATACAGGTATGTTTTGAAAGAAATTGGAGTGCTGAAGCCATCAGATTTATCCAAGTTGTTAAAAATATTTTACTCATCAGCTGTCACTTGCACTGAATTGTGTAATTAACATGCATAATTCTTACAGTGTATGTTTAGAATTTTAAAAGAAGGTACTGGTAAAGCAAAAAGGAACAGAGACATTTTTTTCTAATTGTTGCAATTTACAACTTTTAATCTTGAATTTTTGGGTTGTCTTGTAAAGATGTAACCCAGCTCTTACTGCTAAGTCAAAAAACACACTTTATTCTTTCCACTAGGTCTGGCTTGCTTAGCACTTTAGTGGGAGAAAAATCCGTTACTCAAAGATGGGAAGTAAGTATAGAAATTTTGGGGTACTTTTTATGTTAAATTCCACATTTTGTAGTGATATGTAAATAATCAGTACACATAAGCTGCATTCTCTTATTCAAACAGGTGGAACATAGTGTTATAGAAAGTGTATCTCAGCATTTAAGTTGTAGTATTTCATGATATCATCATCAAATAGGAAATGGCTCTACTGTTGAAAATGCAGGGGGAGAACTGTAGTAAAAGTAGAGTGGGCATTGCAATATTGGAGTAAATTTTGTATGTTTGGGGAGAGCTGAACCTGGACAGTCTGGCAGGTTGACATTTGATTGTTGTAGAGTGAAAACTTGACTGTGCTGTTATCTGTCTTCCTTAAGAGAGGAGAAATCAGTAACTTCCAGTACCTGATGCACTTAAACACTCTGGCTGGCAGATCCTATAATGACCTCATGCAGTACCCTGTCTTTCCCTGGATCCTCGCAGACTATGACTCAGAGGTAAATAAAATACCTTGTCAGCCTTGTCAGTAATCTTTTGTAAGCTGCAGGTTTCTCTTTTGTTCCTCTCACTTCTCAGCAGGGAGGGTATTAGAGAATCTTGGCTGTCCCGTGGGGGCAGCTCCTTGCCTGTGCTGATTTTACAGATGTTATTGGTCTCTGCACAGGGCTGGGATTCATAGACATTTGCCCTTCTACCTTGCAGCAGTTCCTGTAAATGTCTGCATTAGCTTTAAAGTGAAGTATGCTAAGCCCACAGAGAACACATCCTTGTCCAGAAGGCTGTGGTAGGGGCTACTATAAAATCTGGCCCCACGGTGAAAGAATTTTCTTTTGAAGAAGGTGCAGCATCCTTCTAATGCTTTTGTGGACAGCCATTGCCACCAACCAGACCATTACATAAAATATTGTTATGGTGCTTGTTGAGTATTGGGGGGAGTTGGGGACAGGATGAGAGGAACAGGGCAAAAGTTATCCAAAACCCAGACATGATTTAAAATAAAGCACACTGCCTTGGATCAGAGTGAAGGACTGTTTTCAGCATATCCAACATTGCACCTACTGTGTGTGTAGAAAGCAGGGATAACAGCCATGGGATGTAGGTGGTGTTAACTGTGGTAATCAGCAGTGCTGAAAGGATTTGGTTTGGTTTTTTAAACTTGTTGTCTGTTTTATTTCTAAAGGAACTGGATCTTACAAATCCCAAAACATTCAGAAACCTGGCCAAGCCCATGGGAGCTCAAACAGAGGACAGGTTAGCCCAGTACAAGAAGCGATACAAGGATTGGGAAGATCCCAATGGTAAATAATAATCCATACTGCAGGAGGAGCAGGGGGACATGTGCTTGTCACATCATGGGAAGGATTAATAGAGTTTTGTATTATCCAGAGGTCTGGATATGGATGTGCAGAACTCTGCCATGTTTTTTAGCGATTGTCCAACAAACACTAAATTAGAACAAAGGGACATTGGCTTTCTTGCTGTGTTGTTTTAAATCCAAGTGACAGCTTTATTTATATTAAAAACAAAGGCAGAACAGTTGCACATTTAGATGAGTTTATCATTGTCTGAAGACTGGAATGGGCAGGCACATGAAGCACACAACCAGCTGTGTCTGCTAGTACAGTTTGACTGCTGCTGCATGAAAATAAGTAACACAAAGAATGCAAATACTGCATTAACGATATGCTAGCTTTTTCATTTCTAATCTTACAGCATCTTTTTTGGCTAAGGAAACAGCAGCTTCTTAGCTAAAAAAATCTCAGAATGATATGCAATTAAGTTACCTATTCATGATTTTAGCACTTCCTTATATATTGAAAATAAAACTTTTGTGTTTGGCAAAACAAGTTTTCTTGTGTGCTTTTATCAAAGACAGAGGCCTAACTACAGAGGTTTAACTACTACAGTGCTGTTGTGTGTCAGACAACAGTAGGTGGCAAAGACATTCATTTCTAGAAATGAATCAGTATTTTCTAAGTGTGCTTATGCAGACTTTTTGCCATGAAATTAAGAAAGTAAAAGCTGTACAAAATCTGTAGGCAACAGTTCTGATACGTATTTCTGCCCAAGACTTTAAATCCACAGTAAAAATTAAGACCAAAAATAAAAAAAGATTTTTTAAAAATGTTTCTTCAGCAGAAATCGCCATAGCTGCACTGCAGCATTTCAGTTAGTTAAAATAAAAAATGAGTAACCATTCAGTACTACTCTGCAGAACCCTATTGAATTAGGACTACTGCACTGCAGTCAAATCTCAAGTAAAAAAACATAAAGCTTTCAGACTTCTGAGAATGAAAATTATGAATTCTAATTTTGAATGTGTCCAAGGCCACAGAATGATTAAAATACAGTGTTAATTTTTATTTCCCATTAGTACTGATTCTGTCACCTAACTACTTTATTTCTCCTCTGTTTATGATTTTTAATCTGCAGGGGAAACTCCAGCTTATCACTATGGGACCCACTATTCCTCAGCCATGATCGTGGCTTCCTATCTTGTCCGCATGGAGCCTTTCACTCAGATTTTCTTACGGTTACAGGTAAAAATTACATCCCCTCACTTAGTGTTTCTTGTCTGCTGTGTGTTTTAGACATCACTGAGAAATATGATCAGTCAGCTTTGTTTTTATCAAATATCGTAGAAGAAATACCTTTTAGCAAAGTTGTTACTGCCTGGCAGGTTTTTGATGTGTCTTTTTAAAAGATGTGATGGAATTCACCTTTTTTTTTTTCCCTTGTAGTTTGAACATTTTTCTAAATGTATGCAGAATAAAGTAGCAACAGACAAAAACCAAAGCAAGTTTTATTGTGAAAAATATTTTGCTGTTTCTCTGAAAGAGACTAAACTTGAAATCAGACAGATGTCTCTTTTTTTAAAGTACTGTGTATCTGTACCTATGTTTTCTGTTATCACATGCCTGAAAGTAATGCAGCTGATTAGGTCCGTGGTGTGAGAGGAAGAAATGTGCTATGTTCTAGTGTCTTCGTTAGGCAGAGGATGTTCTGATTTGCCTTCCTGGCAAAGCCTGCTGTGCTGAGGGAAGCTGTGATGCTGACCTGTGCTCCTCTCTCTGCCTGGCAGGGCGGTCACTTCGACCTGGCTGACCGCATGTTCCACAGCGTGCGCGAGGCCTGGTACTCCGCCTCCAAGCACAACATGGCGGATGTCAAGGAGCTTATCCCAGAGTTCTTCTACCTCCCAGAGTTCCTGCTCAATTCCAACAATTTTGACTTAGGTAGGCAATAAAAGCTTGGTAGCAGCACTATGGGTGGGAGAACAGAGCCGGACACACTTGAGATATTTTCACAAGCAGTGAGTATTCATTTTAAGCAGTTAATACAAAGTGTCTTCTGAGGATTGCTGAACTAGTCTCCGAGAGGATTTTCATTTGGAGTGGTATATTTTTGTCAATTTTTGTTTTTTTACCAGTTCAAAATGCACATAATCATGTTTTACTTGCAGTTTCTCTACTTTGCATTTTTATCCATGTAACCTATTCCATGGGGGTGTTCACCATCTTTGTTGCTTAGTTTTTTAAGCTTTGCAAAATCATTTTACAGTCTTTACTTTTAGAACTTCGTTTGAAAATATCCGTAAAGGTTTTTTGAATTGTCACAGCTTTTGTGACAGTGATTATTCAGTGGGAGTCATGTAGGAGACCTGTTGTCAGTAGGAGATGCATGTCACTTATTATATATCACTCTTAACAGTGGCATTCAGCTCTTATATTCTGAGCTCTGTGCTGTGAATCTACTAGCAATAATAAAGATTAATCAAGTCATAGGTTTTAATGGCCTCAAAACCTATTGTAAGAGATTGGAAGCACAACCTTACAAAAAAAAGAAAAGCAAAACCCAAAGAACACCCTAAAAACCTCTCCCAGGTATATTTTACACAGAAGAATATCGTCATTACTAAAAAAATGTTGAGCTCTTTTCCACTTTGGACTGTAACCACTGGAGTACAGAAATTCTTCACTGAGCATTTGGACCAGCAGTAGAAAAGGTTCTTTTAGGAACAGTTGTCAAACTCTGTGGTACTTTTGATTGCAGTAATTTCTAGCACTCTTGCTCCCTTTCCTCTCAGATGAAAAGAAAGGAAGATTTGAAGTCCAGAGATGCAAGCAATACTTCTATTGGAGCATTGCACTTATTTTTTGTGTGCCCCTGTAAATTTGGAAATTTGTTGGTGTTTCTCTGCATTAATAGGAAGTGTGGAACTGTCTCTTGACAATAAGTGACAGAACAAGAATACACCTGAGGAATCTTACCAAATATATTTTTGGTAATCACAACATGCCACCGTTTAATGTTCAGAGTGAGAAGGGGGCTGTCCAGGACAGGATGAATGTAGTCTGCCCAGGCCATGGGTGATGCCTTAAGTGCTGGTAAAAAATAAGAAACGGACACAGCAGTATAGGAAAAGGGTATTACTTTGGTTTAATAGGATCCTGGTGTACACCTCCGTTGGAGCCTGAGGGTGTACCCCCGTATACAACTTTTATAGACTTTACAAATTAGCATATCTACCTAAAATCCCCCAATGAGTAACTTAACAAGTGAGGTAACTATCTCTCTATTTCCCTTTTTAAATGAAAGTATAGCTTAGCTTAAAAACGTGTTCTAGAATTTAGACTTGTTAAGGTTGGAGTCTGTAGTTTTGAGATAGTAGGGATGTTTTGTTTTCTTCCTTCAGAGAACTTCTAAATTAAACTAAATATTAAACTACAAAACTATAAATATGCAGTACTAAGGATACAGGGTATAAGAGTAAGGGGTACAAGGAAGGAAAAGGGTATAAAAGGTATAAAATGTATAAAAGGGTATAAAAGAAGGGACAAAAACAATCAGACATCATGGGCACACCAAGGGAGTCACCAGTACCCTTGGGAATGGAGCTTGTGGGGGATACCAGTTAACTGTGTACTGGTAGGAAATGAGTACTTGACTGCACGTCACAGGAGTACAGACTATTCTCATGAGTACAACAATAATTTCATTCTATGATACAACACTGTTGTCCTCTTCAGAAGCCTTAGTGAAGAAAATTTGGGTTCTTTCTCCTGAAAGCAATCTTACATGAACAACTGAGGCAGAATTTTTCATGTTTTATTGCCTGACATTTAAAACTGACATAGTATTTTAAAGAAAAGAAAGAAATGGCTTCCTTTATAGAGACAAGATATTAGAATTTGATTTGTTTTTCTTTTTTTTTTTCACTTCTTTTTCACCTTTGCTGTTGCAGTTCAGTTTCAATGCTTCTCTCCAAGTTTTTTCCTTCTTTTTGGTTTTTACTAGGTTGCAAACAAAACGGCACTAAGCTGGGTGATGTAATACTCCCTCCATGGGCAAAAGGAGATCCTCGTGAGTTTATCAGAGTCCACCGGGAGGTAATTTGGATTTTAATAATGACAGTAGAAAATGTCTGGTGGGACTTTCCACTGCACATTAATCTAAGCTCAATTTGTGCAGTCTGTGAGTTCAGGGTTGGTGTCTTATTGTTGCCAAGGTCTGTAGAACCAGAGTTTCCTGCCCTTCCTTTTTGGCTGCAGAGTCCTTTGGGGCAAGACTTGTTTCAATGAAAAGCTTTATCAAAACATAACAAAAATATGCCAGAATATGTTCTGCATTTTTCCTAGTGGCAGGTGTAGTAAACTCAACCAAGGAGCAATTTGTCTCATTTTAATGCATGCCTTTTGAATTTCAGGCTCTGGAATGTGACTTTGTGAGTGCTCACCTGCATGAGTGGATTGACTTGATCTTTGGCTATAAACAGCAAGGTCCTGCTGCAGTAGAAGCTGTGAATGTCTTTCACCATCTCTTCTATGAGGGACAAGTGGACATATATAACATCAATGATCCATTAAAAGAGACAGCTACCATAGGATTCATTAATAACTTTGGACAGATACCAAAGCAGGTATACCCTTCATAGAACTCTTATTTCCAGTTAACGCTCAAATTAAAATGTGTTAATATTAAACAGGAAGGTGTTTTAGGAGTGAAACTTCTTGGGAGTGTTTGTCCATAAATACTCTTCCAGTGATGTGAAATCATTTATATTTCCATCATGAATGACACAGAGATCAACTTTGGGTTTTGCTTGTGAGATTAGAAATGTCTTTTTTTCCCCCCTTTATGTCCTTAAAATAAAGGCATAATGAATTATGGCTCAACTCTTAACATCAGCATAAAAAAAAAAAGAAATATGTTCTTGCTGCAAAGTCCTAGGGGAGGAGTAAAAGTGCAACTTCAAAGTAATGCCTAGTGCTAAGGTATTTGAAGTTACCCTGTAATAAAATAATTTCTATAATAACTTATGCTGCTTTTTTTACCCTAGTCTCTTGGGCAATTCACTCTTGTAGGACAGCTGTAGTTAAGGAGATATAAAGACCCATTTTTGGTGCAGCTTTAAAGTTTGTGTTCTCTTCAGGAGATTACATTAAATAATTCAATGTAATATTAAATCTGCATGTTCAGGTTCGGGGGGTTCAGTGTTAGTTGTTTTGTGTTTTGTGGTTTTTTTATTGCACATTTCTTTAGAGTCTTTTTGCTATCCAGTGAAAATCTTAAATGTCATGGGTGAATATTTCCAATCCTAGATTTGGTGGAAGCCACAGGTACCTTCAGCAATTCATGGGGAACTCGAGCCATGTGCTGGAAACTCTAAACTCAGATCTCAGCACATAACGTTTCAGGACAGTCACAGGATATTTCCTGTGGCAACCCACTTAGAGCTGTCTGTCTCTCACTGCTTGGAAGGAAGGCTCAGAACTGCTCATCTGTCTTCTGTGGCTTTTCCCTTTTCTTTCCTTGTTGTCTCTCAGTAATCTAATTATGTAGTGGCTGTGGGGTTTTCTCCTCTTATGTAATAACCAGTCTCTGGGTTGTGATGATAATCAGACATGGCCCAGCTAAAGCCAGATGGACAGACAGGGACTGGGGCAGAGGGCAGGGCAATAGAAGAGCAGTGCAGCTGAGTCCAGAGCTCTGCCTGAATCTTCAGATGCCTGTTAGGTACAAACCTGTGGTGGGATCAACCAAGAATTGCATGATGCTTTGCTAGAGGAAATAGACTGCAATAAACTTGGGAAGCTCTAAACTTCCTTAAGGCATTGGTGGTGGTGAGTACTCTTGGAGCACATTTTTATGTAACTGTAGAGTTTTGCTGTTCCCCTCTGTAACTTCCCGTGAGGGATCCAGGGCAGGCTCTCTCAGTGACATGCTGCTGTGCATTTTTTCACTCCTTTCCTGCGTGACGTAACATGCATCTTCTTTATCCCATCTCTTGCACTAGTAATGTGCCCGGCAGTTTGGGTTTGTATTTTAAAAAGTTGTGATGTAAAACATGGCAGAGCTGGTGCTGTGTTTGGAAGAGGGCGCTCTCACAGACTCCCTGAGGGTCCTGAGTTGCCACAGCCTGAGGGGGCAGAGCAACTTCACGCCTTGTTGGTTTTCATATTATTTGTTGAAGTTTTTCGAAATGTTCACCATAAATTATTAGTGAATACTCAGAGCAGTAAAATAACATTTGCTAACCTGCAGAATTTTTAGAAGGTATATTGGACATATTTATGATCTTTTTAGGCTTGTGCCCTTGTAAACCTGTAATTTCTGATGATCATTATTTTCTTGATGAATTTCAGCTCTTCAAAAAACCCCACCCACCAAAGCGTGTTAGGAGCCGTCTGAACGGAGAGGCTGTGGGAACCTCAGTGCCCCCTGGTTCCACGAGTGACAAGATCTTTTTCCATCATTTGGACAACCTGCGGCCATCCCTTGCCCCAGTGAAAGGTAAACTTTAAACCCACAGTAGTTATGGCTGTTTCTTGGCCCAAGCATTCAGAATTTCAGCAAGATAGTACTTTTCCATCTTTTTCTTACTTCTAATACTCTTACTTCCTGTAGGTTTGTGAGAGGGACTAATTCAAAATACCCTAATGCTGTACAGTTATGTTCTTAGCTACCTTAAAGGTACTTGGGAAACACCATAGCTGCACGAGTTTAATATGACATTTTTTAAATAGAGGGATAAAATGGAGCCCAAGCCAACCTCTTTATAAGTTTGAATTTAACAAACAACATACAGGGTGCATTGCTTCTGGGCCTATGATAGCCTCAATTTTTGTGATTTTCACAGCAAAAGGATTATTTATCACAGGGACAAGAAATACTGAGAAATATTGGCAGGAAAGGGTGGTGTTGATAGCTGCACAGAGAAAAAAGAAAGTGGTTTTTGACTTCATAGCTGACATAAGACTGAACAAAACCTTATTGTCTGCAATGCTATACAGGGAATTCTTTCCTAGCTGAGTAAAGAAACCTATGGCTCCCTACTGTAAAGAGAGAAAGATGTTCTATTACATGGGGCACAGCAGGGCTTACAGGGAAGACTCTAAGTCAGGAAATTAGAAAGCACTAATCTATATTTGGCTCTGCATTTGTTAGGAACAGAGCAAAAGTTGCCATCATTGCAGCTGAAGCAAAGAATGTATAAATAGCCACTACAGGGACCTTGCTTTGGCAGAGCAGCAGGTACTTAAAGGGATAAGATAGTATTTGTCTCTCCCAGCCATAAAACATCACCCCATCTTCTTTTTCAGAGCTCAAGGAGCCTGTGGGACAGATTGTGTGCACTGACAAAGGCATTCTGGCCGTAGAGCAGAACAAGGTTCTCATCCCACCTACGTGGAATAAAACATTTGCTTGGGGCTATGCAGACCTCAGCTGCAGACTGGGTACCTATGAGTCAGACAAGGTTTGTAATCTGAAATTTGTTCCAGCAATTAGTACTCAATTGTGAAAAAGATATAACAATGAAAATTTATTTCACATGTGAATGAAATAATCTTCTGCTGCATCAGTTTAATTGCTCCCTCTTGGGGGGTCTTCATCAGAATGCTGGCAGAATAACATTAACTAATAATAATTTTTTACCAGGTCTTAGTGACTTAACAAATGCAAGGTGGCAGCCAAGTTTTTAATTTAGTCTTACAAAGTACTAGTTCTGCAAGTACTTCTTTGTTTTCTGTGTTTTTAGGCGGTGATTGTTTATGAATGCTTGTCAGAATGGGGTCAGATTCTGTGTGCCATTTGCCCCAACCCCAAACTGGTTATCACTGGAGGAACAAGCACAGCAGTGTGTGTGTGGGAAATGGGTGTCTCTAAAGAAAAAGCTAAAGCCCTCACACTGAAACAGGTAAAATACAATAAAACTGCCTTTCATGTTAATTAATCTTATAAGATCCAAGTAATTAATTTAATGAGTGTTGCTGACCTTTGAAACCATGAATCCAGCAGACCTCTGGAGAATGGAGTAGTCAGGATACTGATCTGCATCAAAAGTGGGCAAAATGCATCTTTAAAATTGCTTTGTTTGTAAGATCACCAGGAGCTTTCTGGAGAGAAAGGGATTTGGTAGTGATGTTAACAGAATTATACAGGTGTATTTTGTGAAATGATCTGCTTTCTTTTAGTGTTATGTGTAAACCCCCCCCCCCCATCTAAAAATGGTGTCAGGAAGGACAGTGAAAGGAGGTTGCCTTAAAGGTTAATTTTCCTCTTTAAAAAAAAAATTAATTACTTTAATTACAGCAGCTTCTAATCTAAAACAAGCACCCATGCTTTAAAGTCAGGTGCAGCTAAGTGCAGAGTAAGTTTTGTGTGTTTATTAAAAGAAAAACAAAATCTAACAAATACAACCAAAGAAACCCAACTCCAACTAAATCAAAATATTCTATCAGCTGTGTATCATTGTCATAGGTGTAAAGTGTTACTGTTCAATTAGCATCTTACTAGCAGGACTCTTTTTTTAAAGGAAATCTTTCATTCAAGTTTATTAAAAGAAATTTAGAGTCTTATTTAATAACTTCCCTTGTGCAGTAGTCAACTGTCCAAAGCCGTATTTCCAAAGTGTTTTACTTAAAAACTGTCCAAGATAAAACCTGTATCTTAAATTTTGGGGCAGCAGATTTGCAGGCCAGTCGCTGTATTCAGTGAGTGATTTTTAACTGGGTAAGGTGCAGTAATGTGACTGTATTACGGATTCTTTTTCCAATGGTTAGATTAAGCCTAAAATGTAAAAGTAGGGCTTAATATGAGTAGATGCTTGTAATTTTCTCATCCTTCCAACTGACTTTGCCTTTTTGGTTGCAACTCTCTCTTGTCTCTTTTATCTGCTCTTAGTCATCAGCAGTTTCTATAGGAGTCATTAACTCCTATTTTCAGAATGTAATTTCAGGTGCAGCCTGGAACACATTCTGACCTTATAAACAGGCTACTGATGCAGAATGGGGTTTTTTCAGTGGAAGGATCTGTAACATTAGACCCTTGAAATTTTGTTTTGTCAGAGTTGTTTTTAAATGGAAAAAATTATTACTTTTAACATTTTCAATTATGGAAATAGTTCTCAACTGAAGACTTATAAGGCAGCTGCATCTTCTGATAGGATATTCTGGTTACATTATCTGAATCTTTCAGGTAAGAGGGTTTAATGTGGAATTTGCGTGGTCTCTCCTGATTTCAGCTTTTGCCTCTACCTTGTGTTTTGCAGGCTCTGCTGGGTCACACTGACACTGTCACGTGCTTAACAGCGTCGCTGGCGTATCACATCATCGTGAGCGGATCCCGGGATCGCACCTGCATCATCTGGGATCTGAACAAACTCTCCTTCCTGACACAGCTCCGAGGTCACAGGGCTCCCATTTCAGCCCTCTGTATAAATGAATTAACGGTGAGAGCCAAACGCCATCCTCCAGGGTGCAGTGGGAACAGAAGCAAGAGTTGGAAATCATTAAACTAGGGGAAAAAAACTAGGCTCTTCTGTTAGTTTGGCAGAACTTGTATAACTTATCTGAAAACTGGCTAACTGGTTCAGGGAATAATTTGTGGTTTTTGTCCAGAGCAATATGTGGGTTTATTCCATGCAGAGTAGCTTGAGCTCGGATGAGGTTATTAACAGTGCTGGAAGCAGTATAGTTAGTGTGACATTCCAAGTGAGCTGCCAAACCTGCCACAGGAGCTAAGAAAAGCTTTTGATGCATGACCTTGGTTGGCTTCTCTTGTCTTAAGCTGCATTTAAAGGATGCAGGAGATACCTTGGGTGAAACTGCAGTTCCAGCTGTAGTGGAAACAGACATATCCTAAAAGCTTCTGTCCCTGGCAGTCCTGTGAGTTCCAAGTCACCATTTCCCCAGCTCCCACGTGCGGCCATCAGGGCTGGTTGAATCCTGTTGCAGCTGGAGCAGATGCAGTGGTTGAAATCAAGACAGAAGAGGGATGTAAGGCAAGAAGGGGGTAGCAAGTGGCACAGTTATTAGCTGCTGGGGGTCTGGTTGTAGTGCTGCCAGTGCTTTAGACTGCAGCTCCTGTTTCCCCTCTGCACTAGTCTGGACTGTTCCCAGCAAGGAAGCAAATGGAATTTAAGGTGGTATGTGTTTGTGAAAAAGAGTGGAGTCAGCATGAGCAGTCTTCGAAAACTGAAAAGGGAAAGTACTGAAAAAATGCTGTTGGGTTGTTGTGCTGTGAAAAGTGAAGAAATTGGTCAACTCCTTGTATGCTGGAAATAGAACAAATGGGTTGCTACTAAGTCTGCTTTTCTAGGTACAATTTTTTTTTAAAAAATGCATATAATCCTAGAAGTTTCTTTAGCTGGCCAGACTCGCCTTGGATAGAACTTCTTGAGAAGTGCCAGCCTTGAAACTTGGCTTATAAATGAACCTGGCTTATATTTATGCTGGAGAATACCTGTGACTTGCATTGAAATTACTTGTCTTTGCAGGGAGACATTGTATCGTGTGCTGGCACTTACATCCATGTGTGGAGCATTAATGGCAGCCCCACTGCAAGTGTAAACACCTTCACAGGCCGAAGCCAGCAAATAATGTGTTGTTTTGTGTCAGAGATGAATGAGTGGGACACCCAGAACGTCATCGTAACGGGACATTCAGACGGAGTGGTCCGAGTGAGTACCAGGAATCACTGCCTGGAAAATTAAGTTTATGCCTTGGTAGGAGTAGTATTTGGAGAAGTTATACCTGTCCAACACAGTGTCCTGGCCAGGACCAAAAACAGTCCTGCTCTGCTTGGGTGTTTCACCTGAACAGTTCTTTCTCCTTTCTGGTGCCCCTGTTGGGATGCAGCAGTAGTCAGCAGAGCATACCTGTTCCTTCCTGCTCTGTTTTGGTGACCAGCTTTCATGCCTGGACAGTCGTTTTGGTTCACCATTTTTGTTTCATGCACCTTGGGACAACTCATTTTGCTGCCTAGAAAGAAAAGATAAACTTAGTGTCATGTCTGATCACTACAAGTCTAACCCAATTTTCAGTACTTTTGTGTACAGAGTCTGCAGTCAGACAGCTGTGTGGAATGGATTCAGGCATGAACACAGATGTCCTCTTAGAGTTTTTAGTCCCCAAAACCAGGGTTTAGTGTGGACATGTGACCTGCCTTGCATGCTACCAGTGCAAATACACAGTTCTACTAAACCATTTTAACTCTACAAGTAGCTCAGAAAAAAGCCAAGAGTTCAGTAAGTGCCACTCTGCTTATCCTCTGTCCCTCCAGTTCTGGCGGATGGAGTTTTTGCAAGTGCCAGAAACACCAGCTCCAGAGCCTGTGGAGATGCTGGAAATGCAAGAGGACTGTCAGGAAGCACAAATAGGTATGTATCCTGACAAGTGTTTGGTATTGCCCTGTTACATCTGGTCTTTGCTATAGGTAGGTGAAAGGCTGTGGTTATACAGTGCAGAAGGGGTGATGGACATTTTGTCTCAAAAGGCAGTGAGCATCCAGTGGGCACAATAAGCAGAGCATCTGAGTTCTGTGTTCACCACTGTGCCTCGGGAGGTTTCATATTGCTACAGGTAAGAAAAAATGTTGCCCATCTCGGGGTAGTTTTTTTTTTCTGTGAAGGTAGAACTTTTCTCTGTGTTTGTTTCTGCTGTTGGTACACCCAATGGACCGTCCAAAAGCTAAATATGTTTTAGTATGAAATGGAATTATAGCAGAACAGCAGAGGTAAAAAAATCTACTGTGGGAACAACTTAAGACAATCAATGTTATCCCTTTCTGCTCTAGGAAGATCTTGGTCTGTGCTTCATAATTGTTTCTTTTAGCCCTCTCATCTTCCTCTTGGCCTCTTCATATTGAAGATATGATCTGGATTTGGGTCTGAATCTCATGATACTCATTAGTAATTATTATATAAATACAGCTTTTGGTCTTTTTCAGTGTCACTAGAAGAATAAATGTCTTTAGTAATTGCTTTTTTGTATTAAAAAATGCTGTTATTAACAAATCTGCATCATATTTTTCAGTCAGAGTTTCAGCATAGCTGACTATGCTTACTGGTGTAAGTTTTGCTGAAAGGTTTTGCCAACTTGAGTATTTTTGAAGTTTTTGCTCCTTTTGTCTATCATAGCCTTCCTCAGAGGGACTATTGTAGGAAATAGCTTCAGCTAAGGAGTGATCTGCTCTGGCAAAAGTGTAGAAAAAGTGCAAAAAATATGAATGGTGAGATTCCTGGCAGGAACTGAATCTCTGAAAAGGCTCTGAGATGCCTACATGCAGTGTCCCTCCCTCGTGCAGTGTCCCTCCCAGTTGGGTTGCAGGCAGTGCAGCAGCAGGATAAGGACAAAGCTCAGCCATAACCAGCCTCACTAACAGTGCCTTGTCCCTGTTGTGTGAATCCAGGGCAGGAAGCCCATGAGGAGGACAGCAGTGACTCTGAGGCAGATGATCCCTGCATAGGCCAGGACACAAAGCTGCAGGAGAGCCAGAGCCAACCAAGCAGCACCAGCCACAGGCCTCGGTCGTCATCAGCCAGAGCAGCAGCAGCATGGTCAGCAGACAGCGGCTCCGATGACTCCAGGCGTTGGTCAGACCAGCTCAGCTTGGATGAGAAAGATGGATTTATCTTCGTGAATTATTCGGAGGGACAAGCAAAAATGCATCCCCATGCTCAGGTTAACCACCCCCACCCCAGCTATGCTGAAGCACGGCACTACAGCAAGCTCAAACCAGGTAAAAGAAACGGTGCACAGCACTCAATTTTATTCCTCTGTGAAGTGTTACAGAAAAAGAGAAAAACTTGACTCTCTGGGGGAGATTTTTTTCTTACTACAAAGTCACACACACAAGTGTGTTGGGGGAGGAGGGAACAAAAATGAGAGTGATCAAATTTGCTTTATCCCCTACCACTTCCCATTCCTCTGTAGGGTACAGATGGGAGCGTCAGTTGGTGTTCAGAAGCAAACTAACTATGCACACGGCATTTGATCGCAAGGACAACGCACACCCAGCAGAAATCACTGCGCTCGGCATCTCCAAGTGAGTAGCTCACACATAAGGCCTTCAGACATTTTTGAGTGTTGTCAGCAGGCAGTGGTACCCTTGTTCATAACACTGTTTTGTGGTGCTGCTGTTTGGGGCAGCCTTCTTCAAGGACAGAGATGAAAACAGTAAAGAGGGAGACCTGTTCTGCTGCTTTGTGTTGCACAGAGCATTGCAGCTCCATTTCTCAATCAAAGCAGGGTAATTGGGGCATTTGTTACCACGTCAGTACATCCCTATTTTGCATTGTCTGATGTGTAAAATCTGTCATGGATGTCCGTGTGTTACCGTGCCAGAGTTGCTGCAGGAATGCTTCTGCTTCTGCTCACAGGGATCACAGCAGGATCCTGATCGGGGACGGCCGGGGCAGGGTGTTCAGCTGGTCAGTGAGCGATCAGCCGGGCCGGTCCGCGGCCGACCACTGGGTGAAGGATGAGGGCGGCGACAGCTGCTCAGGCTGCACCGTGCGCTTCTCGCTCACCGAGAGGCGGCACCACTGCCGGAACTGTGGACAGCTCTTCTGCCAGAAGTAAGCAGCCAACAGCCTCCCTTGGGCTCTTTTCCATACAGAGTTTTAGGTGGGGTAAAGCTGTGGAGTACCATAGAACTCTGGTGAAAGACTGAGGCTGCTTAAACTGTGTGCAGGACTGTGAGGATGCTGGTTCAGGGCCACTAGCAGGCAGCCTCAGACAGGAAAATGTGTGACACGGAGGATGTGTGTGAGCTCCCCGTACCCACAAACTGAAGTGCCAATCTCCTTTCTGATCCACTGGGTCAGACATGATATTTCTAGTTTCATTTCTTTGAGTCTGGACTGGTGACAACAGCTGTTTTTAAGCTACCTGTCACACAGTCTCATTGCATGGACTCTGTGGCACTCATTTGAGTTAAACTCTGCTTCTGCCACACTGAGTTGCATCTCCATGTCAAGGCAAGTTAGGACAGTTTTCCGGTGTTTGAAGTCATGATAGTAATTCCCAGAGCTCAAGAGAAAGTGGATAGAAATGGAGAGGACCTGTGTTCAGGGATGGTTGTTTTCTCTCCACAGGTGCAGCAGGTTTCAGTCAGAAATCAAACGACTGAAGATTTCCTCACCGGTCAGGGTGTGCCAGAACTGCTTCTACAACCTGCAGCATGAGCGGGGCTCAGAGGAGGGGCCCAGAAATTGAGGGGGGCCTGGCAAACCTCACCCAGCCCCGCTGTGACTCCAGAAGCAGTGAGAGCATTGGAAGGCATTGGAACATTGTCTGTTTACATTCTGTTTATACTGCATTCTAAGCACTAAAAGTGAAAAGGGATCATTGCTTTGGTTTGTGTTGGCAGAAGGCAGATGAGGCGAACAGCGAAATGAAGAGAAGAGCACAGCCCAGGAAGAAATGGTTAATAACCACAAATCCAACAGAACTGGCAGCCCCTAAACCCATGCTGACATGGCTGTCGAGAAAATCCTCACTTATCCTAAACACCCCTTCTTGTCTTGTTTTTGTAGAGTTAGTCATCTTAACCGGGGGGAGGGGAGGGCAAGGCTTTTTAGAAGATAGTTGTAAATCTGCCTTCTTCGCAAGCAACTGTGTATATTGTAAATAGGTATAACGGCCTTTTTATCTAAATATGAACTTAACTGCCTGTTACATGGGACTTCAGATTAACCACTGTACTTTGTGTGGCATCTTTATCTCATCTATCAATTTAAATACGAATGTTTAAAAAAAAACAAAACAAAACAGAAAACTCGAAGGCATTATGTGTATTTCTGTTAAAAATCCAGTCTGTGCATGTTTGTTCTTTCAGTTGCCCACAGTATCTTAATTTAAGTGAGGCTGTTCATAGAATTACATGGATTTTTTCAAAAGAAAACATTTTTGAGAATAGGAACTTGGAGTATTTTATTCTAGCTGTAAGATAAGCAGGAACTAAATTGTATACTTGTGTTGCATTTTATACCAAACTATTTACCACCTCAGTGTTGTTCATATTTAATAAGGCCTCTTTTATACATGTCAGAGCTGCAGTTTTGTTAATTACTTACTGTTCATTAGCAGCTGATTCATGCAGTGCAAGAACCAGCTTTTACCTTCTTTAGTCAATAGCAATTGGCTTTTGCATATAAGTACAGAATGAATTCCTTGAGCATAAAAATTAACCTCTGTTGTCCCACAGCTTCTTTGCAAAAAAAAACACTTTTGGAACAACAGGCATTGCTCTAAGGCAGGGTGATCTTGTTTATGCCAGAAACGCTCCTCAGAGCTCTCTTTGTCTTTCAGCATATGCCATCAGCTTGAGGACAGCAGTAGATTTCCATGATGGTTTTTAAGTTTCAATATGAATTTAATTGCAGTATTTTTTTACTACTCTTGTCATTTATTTTGCACTACATGTGGGATGAAGTAGAGACACTGATATCCACTGGGATTGGAGTACGTGTGTTGGATAGGCCCATGGACTTAATTTCTGCATGAGGTCTTGCCAGTGGGTTTTTGTTTGGGTGAGGGGGGAGAAGGGAGGGCAGCAGGCAGGCTGGTGGTCGGTTTGGTTTTGTTTTTTAACATACGTGTATATATTTTGTAAATGGGTGACAAACTGATCTAGGTATATTCACAATGGATTCTTTTAAATAGAGGTAAGGATATGACCCAGATCAACAGAAGACAGGTGGCTCTGATAGTCCTTGGGTGAATGTTGTCACTCACAGGGATGAGATCATCCTTCACTTGGAATGACTTGGGCAGGCTCTGGCCCTGGGATGGCAAATCCTTAAAACCAGCATTGCCCTTGGAATTTCACCATCAAAAATGCCAGGCCCTCTGTGTTGGTGTGCGCTCCTTCCAGAGGGTCCTTGGCACTGCTGGGGCACTCCTGTCTTCTCTTGATTTGAGCTTTTAGCGGTGAATAATTTGTTAATTCTGACCACATACTATTTACCCTGGTATCACATGTTTATGCACTGAAGGTTAAATATGTATTTTGATACTTGTTTGTTTATGATGTATGTGCTGGTCTGTAAAATGAGATATATTCCTGTTTTGGTATCTATACTAGGTCCCCAAATGAACAGAAAGGCTTCTCTAGAGCCCTTGCACACTGTTGAGTAAATGCAGGTTTGTTGAGCTTAGCTGACCCAAATTTTGGATCCAAAGAGTGATGGTCAAGTAGCCACACTGACCACTGGCTACCTGACAGATTTGACCCTAAAAACAGGAAGAGGTCCTTGGTAAGCATGTGCGGAGCACTGGAATTTCTGTGTTCAGCTGTTCTCTCTTAACGTTGCCTTCACCCTTCCCAAAATGATGCAAAACCAGCATAGTTCAGAAGACAGGCTAGAGGCCTTAACGTTTTCTGTTTGAAGAAAAGGCTGTTTTAAGAACTCTTAAATGCCTTTGAGTCCATAGTTTTCCTCCCCTTGCCTCCAGATTTCCAAATCATCCCCAAATTTAAGGAAGCCTTCTTTTCTGTGGACTGCAGCTTGTACAGCCACGTGATTAAACCCTAATAAAAGCAAGGCTCTGACAAGAACACTGACGTGACCCAACGCTGCAGCGAGGGCCCCGTCCTGCTGTGGGGTCACGAGGACAGGGGGCTGTCAGCCACAGCTGTGCTGGTGTTGTTCCACACCCGCAGCGGTCGGCAGCGCGCTAAAGAAATCCTTATTCCTTACAAACTCTGCAGGGTGCAGGCTAGGCCCAGTTTACATTTTGCAAGCAAACCACCACAGCCCTCTGACTTAATTCTGTTCCAAAAAAACCCACATTTTTGCGTGTTGGAGGCGGAGGGGGACAAACACACCTGCTCGTATTTCCTCTGGCAGCTGGTGCTGTGGGCAACTGTGGTGTTCACGTGGGAGTGGGGTTTTTTTCCCATTTCATTCGAGCTTCTAATGCAAATACTTGCTTTGTTTTCCATGTAAGAATTTGTTGAGCAAAAATATACTCATGTACACTAACATTAGTAGACTGTATCCTCTGCAAGTACCTCACATGTCTTCTCCTGCCTTGTTCTTTGTAGTAAACTTATCCATGTACTCCTAACATTCGTATGTAGTGTGCAACTGTAATGTCATGCTTTTGAGAGGGGGTTGGCTGCCTCCAGCCAACATTCATTCATCAGTTCAATAGCAAAACACTTTAGATAAGTTATTTTGCACTTTCTTATGTATAAAATTGGTAGAAACTTATATTTGCTTTGTATCATTTAAAGACTCCTTTTATTTCGGTAAATGAACTGTGTATAAAATACTTATGCAGTTAAAACTGTTTTTAGAAAGTATTTTTAATTTCAGCAAGTTTGGTTACTTGTTGCATGACTATTAACACAGCTGACTTTTTGTGTCAGTGCAATGTATATTTTTTTTGTCCTGTTATTAACTTGTAAGCCCTAGTTAAATGGCCATTTATTTGTACAGCATCAGGAGTAAATTGAAGATAACTGGCTAAGACTGGAGTGTGGAATTTTGTACTATATTGCAGAATCCAATATCTGTTTTTTGGTGGTTACGTAAAAGGCCTGACGATTTACTATCTAGTGTGCAATCTGTGATATCTGAATGTTCATTGTATATTTGTCTCCAATACAAAAAGGTAGAGTAACACAATTACAACAATACATGATTAAATGCAATAGTTCAGGTACTGAAGTATTTTTTTTTCATTTCAAATAAATACCTGCTATTTACCACCAAAAAGCTGTTTTGCATTTGTTGGAAAGACACAACATTTGCATCTGAATAAACGTTTTTAACTCGGGAGTGGTAACTAATGAGTAAGATTTTTCTGTGTCATCATGAGGAATAAGTTTCTATTACTTGTTACAGTTTTGCTTTCTGAATGTGGGTGTAGCCATCCATGATGGTGCAGCGTGAAATCATAGTTTGTTCTTTTTTGCTTTATGTTGTAGAGAGTGAATTCAGCAGAATCTGACAGTGTGTAGAAGAATGGGCTGTGCAAATGTAGAGAAAACAGACAGAAGAGAATTACTGAAGTCATGCTAGATGAGGGCAGTGGAAAAGGAGGGAGTCACAGAAGCCATTTCCATGGCCTTGCTGAGCCATGTCTTGGTTATATAGGATGGTAAGGTCCACTTTTCTTAGGTTCAAGTGTTTCTCACTCAGCCATTTCCACATTTTAAATCTTTCCACAGACTGAAAAAAGTCACTTTCTTTTTAACAGTTTTGGGGGAGTTGCTGTGCTTAGTGAGGCTGCAGCCACTTGACAGCTGCAGCCTGGCCTGTCCTTCTGCTGCCAGGGATCAGGTCATGGGTGAGCCTCACCAGAGCACCCTGACCCAGGTAACCATGCCAGCTCTGGGCTGTGGGGTCTGGCATCACCTCCCACTCTTTCTGGGGAGAGATTTCCTATTAACAGTAGCTCCAGGCCTGCTCTGTGCACCTGGGTCATTTACTGTATGCAGTATTTCAGGCTCATTTTCCCTGGCTCATCTTCGCGGCACAGTGGAGAGTGGAGGTGCCAGGAACAAGCATTGAAAAGTGGTGCAGCCCAGAATCCTGATGGACCTTTTGATGGGGAAAGTGCAGTCCCAGCCCTGCCCCATAGAGCACAGGCTTCAATGCTGACATTCAGGTAGTGCAGCTTGGGGTCCCTGGTGCAGATCAGGTGTTGGGAGAGGTGGTTTGGCTCCTTTCTGTCCAGATAGAAACAAAAGGGTGACTAACTAGGAAGTCCAGAGCTCTTGGGAGCTTCCTGCACTAAACCTGGGCCCAAGAGAAGGAAAGAATGGTGAAATTCGTGGCAGCTCTACTGTCAGTGTTGGAACTGTAGAATCCCAACAGGCACCAGCTGGGCCAGCAGCCAGTTTTGGAGTAAAACAAGGCACTTGTTGAGCGGCAGGGCAGCTCCTGGCAAGTGCCCCAACCTTTAGCTCTGACTCCACCACAGTTCCTGCCAGGTGGAAGCATCGCCTGGGGCCCAGCATTCCATTTAGCAGGTAAAACCAAATTTGTGGCCAGTTTGCCGTGGCCAATTGTCTTTCACGACAGGTGCAATAACGCCGTTCAGAGAGGTGAGGTTGAACTGTTTTCCAGGCTCAGTGTTCTGTGCTGTATAAAATGTGTGTGTGTGTTTTAAGGAATTCCTGGCAGTGGGACACATCTGTCTCCACGTCAGAACAGGGATTGGATTCATGAGTGAGGTTCCTGTGCCTCACACCGTGTAGAGAGGAGGGTGTGGTAAGCACAGGAACAAGACTGATGTGCTGGGAGCCAAATCCTGCCCTGTCTTCCTGAGGGAGTTGAGTGGCATTGCATGGGAAGTGGGGCTGGCCCCCAAAAACAGGAGCAGCAGCTCCCAGAGATGCTCATTACAGGGCAAGTGTTCCAGCTGCAGAGTAACCTGGGAGCTATTTCCCAGCTCCTGTGAAACGGCAGAGCTGCCCAGTAGGTTTCCCAACAACCTCCCAAGCTCTCAGAATTCACCCATCTGAGCAGTGATTACAAGACCACCGTGGGCTGTGCATTTATCCAAGAGCTGATCAGCTCCAAACTGAGCTGAGATGTGGATTGGCCACAAAGAATAACAGAAAAGGACTCTGTTCCGAAACAGAAATGCTTGCGCTCGGCTGCAGGAAACTGCTAAGACCTCATTGAAGTCAAGGCTGCTGCTTTCAAGGGACAGAGAGTAAAACAGATTTGAGCCCAGCTGTGAAAAGCTGTATTAACTAAAAATACCAGTGATCTCAGGTTACTTCTGCAGATGAGTTGAAACCCTCGGCTCTTACTTTTTCCTCGTAATTTCTTCAAGTGCAACAGAACAGCCTTGAATTCATGCAGAAGCAAAAATATATTTTCCTGCAGAGATTGGTTTCTTTGCACTGTCACAGGATGGCATCACTCACCATGACAGCCACCCAGGCAGACAAAAATAGCAAGTTACAGCATGTCACCCTGGAGCAGCAAAGCCCAGACAGGAGGTATTTTGCAGTGGTTATCACTGGGAAAATGTCTTTGTAGGAAAAGCCTTGGTTATCAGAAGCTTTTTATGGCAAGGACTGAGGCCCGGGGCTAACAGGGCAGTTGTGACACAGCTTGAGAATCTGCAGCTTGTCTTCTGGTTGGCAATACAGTGGAAGAAGAAAAATCCATTTGCAGTGACACAGCTCCTGGAAGCCAGTTCTTTATTGAAAGATCTTGTAAGCATTCCAGCACAGACTTAGCTGCTCTACTGTAACTTTGAGCTGATGAAGATGAAAAAACATTTTTAAAGCAAAGAAAAAAAGGCAAGATGGACACCTCTTTAAAATTTCGTAGTAGATGGAATTCAAACATTGATTACACCGAAGAGAAACATCAAGCCACAGGAATTACACACAGCCCCGAGGCAAAGCATGTAACAAATGCACACAATTGCACTTCAGTCTGTAGAAAGTTATGACAGGCACCACTGCCCAAGCACCTCACGTCCTGGGTCAGGAGGGTAGCTGATGGATATCTGTGTTCAGAACAGCAGTTTGGAACCAAGGAATGCCCCGAGTGCTGCTGTACCCTACATTCGGCTTCTTGGGTGAGTGAGCAATGACCTGCCAGTGCCCAGCTGAAGGTGTTCAAGAAAAATAATTATTAAACCAGTTTCACTGGTAGCTGTTATTTTGTGCTTCTCCCTTAGCTAAAAATCCCAGAGTCTGACCACAGCACATCCACCTGCTGAGACGGAAAATGTGGCTCATGGAACTCTGATCCTTCCTGATCCTGTGGAACTCAGCAGAAATCCTGTGCTGAGTCTAAGCTCCTCTCAATTTCCAAATATGTAAAAAGCAGTGATATTTCTCTCCACACCCCCATTCTCAGCCACAAACTCCACTCCAGGATTATTCTCCAGCCCTGAGAGTTTCAGCCCAAAGGGACTAATGGTAATGAAGGCCTATACTAAATGAATTACTGGATCTCCCCCCCCATTTCAGTCTCCTGCACTATGTTCATCATCCAGAGAGACCAGCTCTCCTAAATCCAGGCTGCAAATGACTTTTTTGTGAGTTCCCTCTATAAAGCAAGAAAACCCCCCCTTTCTAGGTGGAGGAGAGACTTGAGTTGGAAATCCATCTGCAGTCTCAACACCTCTCCTAGAAAATCCTCCAGCAACATGAGGCCTCCCATGCCTTCCATATCCTGACAGTAAAAGTGAGCACTTAGCTGGACAGCATTTTTTGCCTTTCTGCACCCGCATCCCAGCCTCCTGCAGTGCCTGTGCAGAGAGAGATTCCACTGCTCTGGGAGGGGTGTTCAGGCAAGAAAATATTCTTACCGAATCCAATGGATTTCAGAATCCATCCCCTAAAAGGTAGGAAAAAAGTGAACATTTTTTTATCATTTGCTCAGCAGGTCACCCTTGATATTTGGTTCAGTCTGTAATAAACAAAAAATACTCATTTTGTTGAAAGCTCAGATGCACAGGAAAGACAGTGAGCAAACTGTCCGTTTTGTTTCATTCAAAGTGCGAGATCCTTCACTCTCCTGGAATAACAAACCTCTCTGAGAGGCAGCTGCTGTTGTTAGGACAATTTGCTCTTTGTCCTCAAGCTGAAGCAGCTCTGCTGTGCAGGAGGATTTTGCCAGTCCCTAGGGGTTACAGTGGAGTTGGTTGCTGGCAGAGCTGCCATGGGCAGCAGGAGGTTCAGTGACCAGATAGGAAACCTAAAAGAGTGTATTGGGCCTGGCTGAGATAGAGCTCATCCCCCCACAGTGTCCTCACAGTGCTGGGCTGTGTATTGGCACCTGAAAAGGGGTTGATAACACTCTTTATTAACTACCTTTACCTTGACCGGGTTTGGGGGTTTTTTGTCATTTTATTTTCTCCCCCAGCCCCACCCTGCTGAGGAGGGGAGTGATAGAGCAGCTAGGTGGGCACCTAAGTCCAGCCAAGGTCCACCTTCCTCAGTCCTTTTTGGCACCCAACATGGGACACGGACAAGGGCAGCTTCATATCCAGTGTGCCATGGCTACAGCAGTGGCAGCCTCCTGTGGGAGTCAGGGAGGTTTGCTGGCTGCACTGCTTATCCCTTTATATGGCTGAAGCTGGGAACATGTTAGTGCAAACAAGGGCTCTGTGCTTTGTCCTGGCATGGACGGCCTTGCTGGATTGCGGGAGCTGTCTTGTCTCCACAAGAGGATGAGGGAATACATCTCCCTCTCCCCACTCTGGATTGATGTGGATGATTGTGCAGGTTCCAGAGGTCCTTGTTCATGTTTACATGAGCCATTAATGCTACTGATTAACACTGCTGGCACCTTACAGGGTTGGTGGAATCCAGTGTCACCGTGGTGTAAGAAAAGATTTTGGGGTGAGGCAATACTGAAATGAGCCCTGAGGTGGCTGTTCTCTGGCTGCCAGGGTGTGTGGGAGGATTTGGGCAGGTTCCTGGGACAGGTACCACCTCTCAGAGCCTGGGACTTCATACCTGAACAGGCAACAACCCTGACAAGCCAGTATGTCAGCTGAGAGAGGGGTGCCTTGCCCACCCCAGTGAACACCAGCAGTTTCTGCCCTGCACAGGGGCCTGGCCTGTGCCTGCGGAGCCACAGCTCGGTGCTCTGAGAGTGCCGGGCTCGAAGCAGGACTCAAACAGCAGCAACTACAGGAACTGCCCCAGGAGTGAAAGGAAACTGGGCAAGGAAAACAAGGGGTCCACATCATCCATTGGTGAAGACGGAGGAAGAAGAGGAAAGGTTTGATCAAGATGTTGGTTCTTCAGTAAATAAACTGGAGGGAGGAGAGTGAATTCAGGAGGCAGAAACTGCCCTGTCCCTCAGAGCTTTGAGACATGGAAAATTACAGCCACCAGCCAAGTGAGGGGATTGCTGCCTGGCTGATCCAGTGCTGGAATTACGGGATGACAGCCAGCAATTGGAAGGTAAGGAAGCCCAGCAGCTGGGATCCCTTGGTAAGAACCAGGGAATCGAGAGGAATTGGGGAAGAGGCAGCACTTTGCAGTCTCTGGAGAAGGCTCAGGTGTGAGGATAGTCTTGTTTCCCTGGAAGTGGAATCCTGCAGATAAAGGCATCCAGTACCTGAGAATTAGTGGTGCTGGAAGCCATCTACAGTGATCTAGTGAGGTCTCCAAAGATTCAGAGGATGTCCTGTGCACACAGACCGAGTGGAGAACAGTGACTTCAACTGCTCCAGCATCATATTCTGAGCTTGGCAGCAATGTGTTGCTGGGTATGGATACAGCAGCCAAGGAAAGAGTCTCTTCTTGTGTCCAAAACTTTGAAGCAAATCTCTCTATGTCTTCATCCCTATGGAGCAGCACCTTGGCTACCAAGGGTGCCCCAGGAAATCAGTCCCAGTCAGAGGGAAGGGAGCCCCAGGCAGATGGTGCACCCTGGTTCTTCCCATGGGCTCAGGGCAGCACAAGAGGCAGTGGGAGGGTGGAGAGCTGGAGCCTAAGAAGGGGCTGCCCAACAGAAAGGACTGGAGGTGAGATGATGCCCAGCAGTCCTTCCCAATCCAAGTGTTTCTGTGATAGTAGAGAAGCAGTAACAGCAACCACCAACACACCTTAATCTAAGCTCTGTTTTACAGAGCTTTTTCTTATTCCTTCCTTGGCAAAATTTCGAAGAAGTTATGGATGGATCCTTCCCCTGAGAAGACAACTGCTCTTTTGGGAGAAATAAAAGCCCCAACAGCAACCATCCTGACGTCAGGTGAACACTGAGCCCCAACCCTGGGGAAAATCTGAGGAGAGCGAGAGGGAAATAGGATTGTAAACCAGTGGTGTGCTTACTACAGAGGCCTGGGCACCAGCATCCAGTACAACAGGGATTTACACACAGCCCTGCAGGTACAACCCAAATATGTATATTATACACACCATGGAACACACCAAGGGATGCGACAGACAGAAACAGGGCACTCTGAACACCCAGTACTTCATACTGTCAGTACAACACAGTGCTCTGCTGGCTGCTGCTAGGCCCTCCACCAGAGACAAAGAAAAACACATGGAATGACTGCCTAAGGGGTAACCCTGGACTAAAAGGACAGGCATAAAAGTAATGAAGATATGTATTTCACACTGGAAAATCAGAAGCAGGCCAGGCACCTCGGAATTTTTTTTTTTTTTTTTTTTTGCAAGGTGATTTAGTATCGGGCAACTTCTCTTTCATTTTGTTTTGTTTTTACAATTGTGGTGTTGGAAGCATCCATAGAAGGAAAAATACTGTGGCAAGGCTGAGAAAAGACCAATTCTTCTCTGCCCATATTTCACTGCCACAGGAGCTGACAGCTGATGTGGAATGGAGGAAGGAGGAGGTCTGAACAAGGGACAGATCTTCACCTGTGCCAACATGTCACCTGCAGTCCATGTCACAGCACTGATAAGAGCTGGATCAGAGCTCTGGTCCCCCCATGCCTCACTGGACACAGACTCCCCCCAAAAAGGGAATTGGAAACACTTCTTTTAAGTATAAAACTCCTTTCTGGTGTCTGAATATCTGACACCTACTAGAAACAATAGCCAAAACTTATAAAAATTAACTTACATTATTATAATGTTCTCAGCTTTCTCTACCTTGCTCGGGGCATTTTACATCTCCTTGTGTACCATGAAGAGACAGGAGAGATCACAACTAACTCGGACACCTTCAGCAGAGGACATGAAATCCTCATGTATGTATGAAGAAATAAACTGTCTTACGCATCAGATCTCGAAGAATAAACTCTTTGAAATTAGCTTATTTTATTAACCAAAAAAAAAAAAAAGAAGACATTCAAGTTGATGAGAGTCTCTGAATATCAAAACTGTGCGTCTTTTTCCCTCCTCTGTGCTCCTGTCAGGCACTGACACAGCAAATAGAAGACAGTGCAAGGGGCTGCTGCATGGTCCACTGAGATTGTACAGGCTTTGGACCCAATGGAGAAAGGTTACCATCTGTCCAACAGCACGTGGCTCCAGCCTGGTCTGTTTCCTTGGAGCTACGGGATCATGGTGGACGGCGGTGAGAGCGTAAAGCCCTGCAGAGCAGCACTGCCTCAGGAACTTGTACAGCTATGCCAAATGCCACTGCCATCAGAACCTAAACATTCTGAAACTTCTCCTTTATTTTTCACCCATTTCTCCTGGAGCACAGAGGAGTTTTGGGTGGCTGCAGCAGAGGAAGACAAGAAGCTCTCTTTCTGTCTACCTAAGAACATTGTGTGTTTGTTCCCATGTTTTATCGTACAAGGAAGCCACCATGTGGCTCAGGGACTCACAGCTGCCAGGGAACTGAGGGTCCTGGGCGATACAAGTAGGTGTGAAACAACTGTGCACCCCCCTCCAGCCTCAGGTGAAAGCCCAGAACCTCGTCTATGTGAACAAAGTGATGTGTGGGGCTGCTGGGGCTACAAACCCCGGGAGCTGCCCTAATGCCACCTGGAATAAGGCGGGCAGCAAGACACAGTCAGCCGTAAGCAACAACGGGCACTACGCACCGAGGGAGCAGTGGCACCTTCTAACACTGGGAACAGAAGAGATGGACAAGACACTGAGCCAGCCTAGGAACAGATGGAGGTGTTCTCCTGTAGCACGCTGTGTCCAGGTGACGGCAGGAAAGGATCGCTGTGGCATTGTCTTCAAGCCCACCTCCCACTGGAAGCGAAACTGCGGCTGAAGGAGAAGGTGACCTCCCCATTCTTGTACTTGCCCCAAGCTCCAAATGGCACTATGACAACTGTGCTGTTGTCTTCAGTGCCAAACTGCACCGCCTGAGAGAAGAAACAAAGTGTCAGCTTCAAGGTGTGACCTGGAAAAGGAGACAAGTGTTCGGCTTCACTGGGGACAGCATGCCCTGAGGCTGGAGACTTCCTTGCCCCTTCCTGGCCCTGAGGCCCAAGATTCCCTTGTCCCTTCCCAGCCTTGATGCTCCGTTCTGGTATGCCCCAGAGCTTCCCATAGGATATGCCACCATCCAGGACTGTGGTCATGAACTGGCCATTTCTGTTTATGCCAATGACATATTCAGCACAGGAATAAGCTGCAGTTACAGTTCCATGCGGTTCAGTGGGCTGTGAGCTAAGCAAGTTAATTGATGGGATGCCTGGCAAGGATGTGGTGAGATCCAGGGTAAGGAAAAGGCAAGCCAGCAGGACTGGTGAATGTCTCAGCCAGCACAGTTCAACTCTCTTGAATGTGTGGTACTGTGTAAATAAAAAAACTCAGGTTTTTTTTAAGCCACACCAACCCAAGGAGGAGCACTTGGTGCCTGGAGAAGTGCTGGCACTACCTGCTCGGTGACCACGTGGGCAGCCTCAGCAGGGTCGTGGCACTGGCTGATGAAGTCGCAGATCTCCTGACTGTTCACAATGAAGTTGATGCCATCGGTGGTCAGGACCAGGAAGCTGTCGTCTGCGTGGTGCAGCTGCAACAAAGGCACACAGGATGCACCACCCCGGGTGAGCACTGTAAGGCAAGGGAACTGCCTCCACCTTTTCACACTCTTGCAAAGCACTTGTTTTTTCTGGGGGTGCTGCAGGCTCTCTGGCAAAATCTTTTCTGAAGCCGAGGATTTCGAGGAAGACATTTTAGCACTGCAGTCCCTAGTGGGTGGCACTTTATTAGGACCAGAACAGTTTAAGTTATTGGGGCCCTGGGAGGTGCATTGGGGAAAAGTAACAGACAGAAGTGAACTGACAGGAGAGCTTCCTGCCAAAGTGGAGGCTGAATACCTTCTGGTTGTTTGTTTTCTGGATGCCTACAGAGCTATGGTAAGATACGTGCAGCTGTCCTTTCCTCCTCCCCCTCTTCCTCTCAACTCTGCAAACCTCTACATATCCTATTTTTTTGATGGCAGCCCATCCATATCCCACCCAGTTCTCAGTGATGGTTTTATACCGGCACTAACCTCAAAATTATTCTTTTGACCACAAGACCCAAAGAGACTAACACCTGTAATGCATATCATGTGTTATCTTTCTTCCCTCATCAAATATTTTACTGTGAGAAGTGGGATTTAGAAGTTGATCTGGTTGAAATTAGCACCAGATTCTTTTTCTGTCCTGTTAACCTGAAACAACTTTAATTAGAGTTGCTCTCTGGTTACTTCAGTAAAAAACAGCGGGTGGCCATCAGGCCTCACCCAGGCTCATGTGGTGTGGGTAAGGCCACTGCATCAAACACCTACGAATCCCTTTAGTCCGAGTGTGGCTGTGCCCGTTAACCAGACCTTCTTTTACCTGCACCCTTTTTGTTTCTGGCTGGGCTATCACACCACTGTTTTTAAGATCCAAATCTCCTATGCTCCTTGTCATTGCAAGTCTACCATTCACATGAGGTTGTCCCAAACTGTTCCAGGAAACGAAGCCACCGCACTTCTTAATCCTGTCCAAAGGCACAAAAGAAAAAAGTGAATGAGTTACTGCTTCACACCATTACCCCCATCTCTATCCTCTATTTCTGTCACTAGCTAGAATGAGGAATGATGTATGGAGCCGGGAGGCTGAGGCTTGGCTTTAGCTTCCTGAAGGGCTCTGCAAAAGGGATGTGTCTTGGTGGGCTGAGTCCAGACCTGGGAATCCCAGTGCATTCCTGCAGGTTCTAACTTGGTACTTTTGGACAAGTCTGAACCATGTGGTCATAGCTCTGTTCTAAAACTTAGTGATGCTGATCTTACTGCTGAGACAGTTTATGGTCATGGAGGGCTTTCCACATCCCTGGTCCTCTAAACAGGATGCAGTGCATTAACTAGAGCTTACTGCCAGCTCAGAGTGGTCTCTGGGCTCTACATTCAACTCTGCTTTCTTCCTGGCCCAACCCAGCAGCAGAGCACAAGCCCATCCTGACTTCCCAGCGGCTGTGCTCTGGGAAGCCACATCATCAGCCAGCAGGTACCTTTCCTTCTCCTCCTTTCTCTCTGGAGTATGGTCAATGGTGAGTTTCATGGCCTTTCCCTTCCGGCACAGCAGAGCACGACTGTCTCCCACACTTGCCACAACCAGCTCGATTCCATCCCGGAGCAGAGCCACTGTTGCAGTGGTCCCAGAGTTCAGCAGAGTTGCTACAAATGTCATCAAAGAGAGAGGTTTTAGCACTGCCTCCAAGCGTGGAGCCATTTATAACAGCAACCGTTTCAATTGGTAAAATGAAGACAACTTGTGCTCTACCTAATCAGCAAGTAATTGCTTTAAGTTTAAACTAAATCTACACATACCAAAAAAAAAAAAAAAAAGCAAACATGCATGCATGTAGGAGTGGGGGAAGAGGGGGGAGGTGGGAAGGATTAAGTGTTTCTGTGCAACAACATGGCTCCATGCAAACAGGGCAAGAGGGATAAAAGCCATACAAGGTACAGTGGCTTCCCTTCAGTTTGCAGCAGAGTTTTTCAGTCCCACGAGCTCACCTCGAGTTACAGGGCTATAGTCCTTATCCCTGGGCACAATGACTGCACAGGTAGGTCACCATAAAGGTGATGGCTCTTTCTTTCTGTCAGGTGGTGAAGCAGGCAATTACAGAGTTACATATAATTACAGTAATTGTAATTGCATATAGATCACCAGAGGGAAAGCAGTGGATCAGTCTGTGGCATTCTCCTACTGCTGCCAGAGCTGTTATAGCCCCCTCTGCTACCCCCAGAGAAGACTGATTCAGCCAACAGGCTTCCTGGCTTTTTCCAGGAAGGAATGCTGCACCCTCCAGACCCTCTCAGCTTGCGGGAGGTCCCAGCACAAGGTGAAGCTGGATTCTGGGACCCAGCCTTGCCTTGTGCCTGCAAACTGATGCAGGTGGCATTGGCTGTGTGGGCAGCCTGCCCGGGGCACTGCTGGGATCAGCTGACAGAGGTTTACTGTGAGTGTCCAGAGGGCAAACAGAGCCCTGGTGCTGCCCTCCTTCTCTTACAGGCCAAGGGAGTGAGCTGAGCTGGCTGACTGCACTCAGGGACCTGCCTGGATTCACTCATGCAAGAAGATTTAACTTCAATTTGCTACAATGGTCTGGAGGAAAAAAAAGAGAAATGCTTGAAAAAGAGAAGTGCAAGTGCCTATTTCAGGAAAAAGATCTGTAGTATCATCTGCAGCGAGGAAAATGCCAGAAGAACTGCCCAGCTTTCCTTGTTTTCTTCACTTTTTTAAAGGGCAAGTCCCACTTTAGAGTTATTATCTTCCCTTCCTGCAAATTCTACAGAGGTAACTCAGCACGAGATGCCTGGAAAACTCCTGCTGACTTGAGCTATTACACTAAAATGTCTGGACAGGACCAGCTACTGCCTGGAACACATTTGCATTCACAGCCAATGTAGATCCCCTTCAAAGGTCCTCTGTAGGTCACCTGCATTCTGGGCTTTTCCAGTTTTTCAATGCAAGCCAATTCCAGACGAGTTTTGGGTTTGCTCAGGAATGTGAATCCCCAGTTGTATTCCTGGTTTCATGTCACTAACAGTTACTATGTCACTATCTTTTCACCACTGCTTCTGCAGAGATCAGCTACAACTACATGTGCTCCTACCTCTGGCCCTTTAGCCCTCATGCTGGGGACATAGGACAGATCTGAGACAGGACTGTGTGTTTGATCCCAAGGAATGCCAGGCAGCCCCAAATCTGTCCAGCTGCCAACAGACAGCAAGAGAAATTCAAGAACTGCAGGGTCTGGACAGCCTCCTTCCCCAGCCCTGTGAGGTCTCAGCACCCTGGAAGTCAAACAGGGCTGGGAGTAACCTGAAGTCACCAAGCCCTGGAAGATGCATTGAGCCTTGTTGTGCAGTGAAAGCAGCAAGTCCACGAACCACAAAAAAACCCAAACACGAACCCTGACAAACCAGTGTTAACTAAGCTGGAGTTATTATTTGAAACAGGTATTATTACTGCAGCGAGGCCTGGGTTTAGCTGGGTGCTGAACCAGCAGGTCAGGGGTGACCCCCAGCCGCAGTGGCCGCGGTCACACCTCGGGCCGTGCCAGGACTGTGCAGGCTGGGACGCTGAAAACTGGATGTGGCAGCTGCTGACTATCTCGGCAGGTACCAACATCCTGTGTCTCGTTTGAAGCAAGGACTAGTCCAGTGCAGGCTCGATTTCAGGCACATTATGAAAGAAAGATACTAACAAGTACCAGTGCAATTAGAAATTTTAGTAGAACCAGTAAAATACCTGTTTTAGGCAACAGTTAGAACAAGTGAAGTAGAGAAGCCTACATAAAACTACCTTCTTATTTTCTAGAAAATACATTTTATTTAGACATTAAAATTAATGCAGAACTGCTGCTACTTTCCCATTTCATTCTGTGGTTTTAGAACTATACTGAGAAACATATAGAAAGTCAAATTCATAGTCTTTAATTCACAGAAGACTGGAAAATTTGGAATTCAGGTGAATCTGCATCTTTGGAGTGCAAACTCCCAAAGAAAAGAGCTGCTATCACAAAATCAAGGACTGGTATTAGAGAACAAAATATTGCCCAGAACTGTGGTAATGGACATAGTGACTTGAATTTTATATGTTTATTAGTTAAATAGCACTCCTAGGAAAAAAATACATGCTGCTCACAATCTCTTGCTTGGGCCCAGTTCATGATCTGGGCAGGGATGCAAAGAACATGGATGAAGCCAGGTGTGGCATTATGTGATTTCTAGCACAGCTCAAAACCACAGGAATGATGATGGGATAACATTTCTAATGCTTTACTAAAACTGCTGCTAGTTTATTTAATAACACAAAATGCATTGCATCAGCACATGTATTGGTTTTAACAGTTAAAGAGTTTATTTAGTTTTCCTAACAATATCACTATAAAACTAAGATCTTTCAATAGGTTCTTAACACTCACTGGACAACTTCTACTGCAAGTCATCTCAACTAATGTGACAAAGAGGATGTGGGAACCTTCCAGTAGTCCAGGCTAGGAACCGCCGGACTCCTTCACCTGGGACAAAATTAAGCAGATCTCTCTTTCCACTGAAGCCCAGCTTAAAGTGTCCAGGGCCTCCAGTTCTAGAGCTGCTGACCAGGTACAGTGTCTGCCACAAATAACACGCACACAGAGGCAAATAGGAAATTCACCCAGGGACTTTGTTCAAACAAAATAAACCTGCAACACTGGAGATGCAAGAAGAAGGGCTGCAGAGCAGGGGATGTGGTCAGTCACTCTCAGGCTTGTCTCATGCAGGTCTTGTAGGAAGCTCCTGCATCTTTGGCCTTGGTAAATCAGCCTTGGCATTTCTGGGGAATTGCCACTGTTCTCACCTTCTTGCTAAAACTGTGTGATAAAACCAGTTTTAAATTCAGCCCAAATAAAATCTAAATTTTGTTTCCCCTCTGGAGATAAGTAACCAACCAACAAAACAACCAAGGAATTTTATCAATGCTAGAGGGCCATCTGTCTCATATATGGCAAGAGTGGCCACTCTGAAGAACATCTGCTTTCTCAAGGTAATATATTTACATATATATAGCACCAACATGGGGACTTCAAACCAGTGCCAACTGAAATGGGGCCATCATAAAGGCACTGAATAAAAGTATAGGAATTGTTCTGACTCATGGAAATATATGCAAAATAAACATCCCTTTAATATTGTCATCAGTATCTTCTAAATTGATTAGGTAATAATCAGGGCCCTTGGATAAAAAGGCTGCCTTTATAATGCTGATAAGTACAATTTCTGCAGCTCTCCCTTTTCCTCAGTGTTGCAGGTTAACATATTTAAAGAAATAAAAATCTCTTTTTTGAATGGTAACTTTAAAAAACCCAACAAAACAAACACTACTTTAAAAATTTCATTACTTTTAAATAACTTCTGCTGTTTGTCAGCATAGTAAGATTCAAGAGTAAGATTCCTTTCAAACATGGATAGGCAAATTAATACTTGGCTATGGTTTAATAAGATAGCTATTCCAGAAGTGAGTGGCCAATGTGATTAGAGTTGGAAGCACTGAATGTGGAGGTTGATGGACAAACTCCCTCTTGTTTTCTCTGGCTCACAGTGAACAGAAGCAGTAACAATACCTGGTAGGACTCCAGTAGGCCAGGAGAGAATTTGTCTTATATTTCTTCAGGGAAATGCTCAAATTTCCTCAAGCACAGAATTTAATTTCTCATTTCTATCCCTGCAGAGCAAAGCTATTCAGCCTTTACATTTCAGCTTTTATGGCTGGTAAAAAATAGTAGAAAATTCTGCCCATCTCTGGCAGTTATCGCATGGATAATGACATTTGCTGGATGTGAGCTTCCTTTACTATGTTCTATACCTAAATTTAGCAGTGATTTTAAAGTGACTGGATATATTTAAATGCATGGAAGGGAATGAAAATGCATTTTTGAAGGGGTATCAAACACCAAGCTTCAGGGCTCAGACATAGCTCTAAGCTGTTAACGATTACATAGGATTTAGGCAGAGGACAGATTATCCCAGACCTGCCTACAGCAAGTTTCTTATGCTTTTTTGTGAAACAGGTCACTGTCAGAGGGGTTACTGGACCAGGCTCCAGCAGCACAGCCCTCCAAGAGCACTGGTGAACTGCATGCCAGACACAGCAGCAGTACCTGGAACACATACATATACCATTTTTATTACTGAAAGCTCACAGGAACTATCATGCTATGTATTTTTCACCTGTAATTTCAAATATTGTATCATTGTTAAGTGGCCTACAAAGGGCCATGCCCTTGAAGATATAGTTGGGGTCTCCAGCAAGGCACATCTCTAGTCCTGTTAAATTCGTGCCTTTTGTAAGGTTTTACCCCTTAAATAGTACTATAAGCAATGCCTCAAACATGCCATTTTGGCTACAGCAATTTGTACCAGAGTTTAGTTTCCTTCAAACATCCAGTTTTTAAAGCTGGTTGTGTTTTAGTAAAGACCTGGACATCCTGAATGTGCACTGGTTTTCTTGCAGACACAGTGAAAGGAGTGAGCCCCGAAAGGGTCATCAGCTGAAACAAGTCAAAGCTATTATTTTCCACTTCATCAGCTATGGCCAGGTTTCAAAAGGAGGTCAGATTCGGGGAGCATCCAGTGTAACCCAGACACACCACGTTACACAATCAACCACCATCTTCAAGATACTCTAGCAACTGTCTTGACTGTCACATCCAGAATAGCCACAGTTAATCAGAAATTTTACTGGCAAACCCAATCAGAAAACACATGCCAAGCACTGAAATTTTATGTAACTTTCAAAACATCAGCAACAACGAAAATATCCACACAAAGCAGTCACCAAAGTATTGAGTTATTTTAACAACAGATATGCAAGTTTAATCTGTTCAGAAATCCAAACTTGACTTTGCACCCTGTTACTCCATTCTTTGCCTTAGAGCTTGATTTTCAGCCAAGAACAATGGACTCTTAGATCCCCCAGGCCCTTGCAAGAGCTTGCAGGTGCTCAGCCTACCTGAGAAACACTGGGTGCCTGCCAGAGTGTGGCCCCTGTGGATGTCTGACAACCTTTTTACCCTCTATTTTGCCTTTTTAATGAAGGGGGCTTGTGCAGTATCCTGGTAACCGCTGCATAAGTTTTCTGGCCTTAAGCAGCACCAGTTAAATGAAAAGAATCCTATAAGCAGTTCTAAAATGCTCTGCTTGCTGCACAATTTGTCTGTCAAATATTGTTGTAATCCAATTCTGTAAGTCTCACCTCCAAAATGTTATGATTGGAAACAGTTTTCAGAATAACAGAATAACATCTCCAGTACAGTTCTCCTTCTCCTCAAGGAGTTGCTCTGACACAGAACAGGGGTCATTACAGTGAGCCAAACCAAGAGCTGTCCTACTCACAAAGAGGCAGGAAGGGCGACAATTAGATCTTCATGCCAGTGAAAATGAAATGGTCTGAAGGGGAAGCACACAAACTAGTATTTAAATGCTGTCTTGGATTTGGGCTTTTAAGAAAATAGATTTGCAAAGAGGCTCTGGGATAAAAAGCACATCTGCTCTGCTGATGTGTCTCTCAGGAGCTCAGCTAAAACAGCCCATAGGTCAAAAGTGACTCTAGTCTTTTTTTACCACATGAAATACAATGGGTAAATGAACTTTATAGATTTAATCCCCCTTTTTTAAGGGCTGCATCCCAGGACTTAAGACTTTTTTCCTGATCCCTGGTGCAGGCTGAGGTAAGAGGCAGTGCTGCAACAGTCAGGCCACCTGTCCTGCATTTGAGTCTCGATTCAGCTAGCAGTAAAACTGCAGGAAGCCACTCCACTACTTCACTGTATTCAGCCACTGCTTAAGAAAAGCAGCTTGAGAATACAGTATCACTGCAGTCCCTACAGGGCTTATTGCTTTCCAGGCTTTCTTGGAGAGAAGACTTTTACAGTTTCTCTTCTTCTGGAACAACCTCAGTCATTTTGCCAGCACCTGCACCAGCTCTGGGACAGACTTTTTATTTGACTGTTCGTGAGGTTGGGTGTATTGGGTTGGTTTTTTTCTGCTGTGGGTTGGTGTTGTTTTTTTTTTTAATTGGGTTTGTTTGGGGTTTTTTTATGACTGGCTAAACTGACTCTTGAAATTGCATCTCATGGCCAAGAAAGCTCCTGTGACAGAACTGGGACAGGCACTTCTATCTCCCTTCCTAAGTTACTTTCTATAAGCTCCACTTGCTGCAACTGGAACTTCAGATGTACTTAGTTTCTAGACACATATACAAAAACTTCATTAACAGCCAGGATTAAATGGGAGTCTAAAAGGGCTGGTACCAGCTTTACCACAGCCTTACCACAGCCAAACTTGTTTTCCTCTTCACTGCTTTTTTTTCCCTTTCCCACTCAGCTACTCCTGTGATTCTTTTTGTGCAGAAGCAATATCGATTGCATTAATTTTGGCTTACGTTCTTCCTCAGGTGCAGCAGCCAAGTTAGAAAGGGGAACTTTGACACTGTTGCTTTTAATCCACAGGAATAACAGCTTTAAAACAAACAAACAAACATATAAAAACACCAATCCCCCCTGCTAAAAAAAAAAAAGTGAAACAAAAACACCCCTCTCCACATTTCTTACCAGTAAAATTATAGTCTTTGCAAATCTAAGTCACTCTTTGCTACCTTTTGCCTACTCTTGGCAAAAACTATCCTTTTCAGAATCACATTAAGAGAAATTCATTGATGATTATGCTAACATTCAGATTCATAACTCCCCCAGTAAATCTGACTGAGACTTCCAGTAGTTATTTCATTATTAGGAGGTAAAGCATAATTGTTTCATTTGCAGTAAGTGACCAGAGCAAAACCCTGTGTTAAGTAAAATTGTTTTCAAGCCTTTTTCTAGACATTTTACTGCAAAACCACTGAGAAAATAAGACCAACTTAATTCTCCACACCTATATGACTAGAATATGTTTTTACCTACCGTCAGCAGAGAGATTGGCATGCCTTTCATATGCTTTGTTTATTTCTAGAAAAGCTTTGCTCAAAACATTTTCCAAGTTCTCCTCCTCAGCAAGAAATTCCCTGGAAACAAACAAGCAAACAAAAAAATTAAACTTCTTTCCAAGAAATATACATTCTAATCAACCTACTTCACGGTCTCATCTCCTCCCTGCATCCACTGAATGATGCTGCACTTGAGTGAAAAGGTAATGTGATTTTACTAACTGTGTGCTGAAAGCATAATCCTGTAATTCTGTGAATATCTAAATTCCTTATCCAGCATCCAGGGATGTGATAGATGCAGAAGAATGTAAGCAAACTATAGGTCAGCAATCCCAGAGACCCTGTGTGAGAAAGTCATTTCACACTCTCTCTGCGTTCCAAGACCTTTCCTGGACAGGGCGCACAATCCTGCTTTCCTCTCCCGTGTTTGTGGGCTTGCCCAGTGGGACGGGCACCACACAGAATAAGTAATTCACAGCACGTCTGTTCCATCCAGTGCTCCCACTGTCCCCTAAGGAGAGGCAGCTGCATAACCTGGGAGGATTGGCCACAGTGTACCACCCCCTGATTCCCTAAGGAAGGAATCTCGGCTGTAATTTATTTGACACACATTGCCTTGATGAGCACTTACTTAATATATTTTTCCATGTACTTATCACAGAAGTCTGCAGCTGCTGCCCCACCGTGCCCATCGTACACCGCGAAGTACAGGATATCCTCCGTCAGCTGAGCGTAGTCGAACCGGTCCTCGTTTTCCTTACGCTTCCCGATGTGGCTGGCGCAGCCCACGTTGCTCAGGCTCACTTTTGGGATCGGCTTCCCGTACTTTATGCTGGGTGGGAGGAGGATGGGTTCATCGATGCGATTGTCCCAGATGCCGAAGGTGTCCCATGTGGTCGGCCGCCCGCTCCCGTCGGAGTCGAAGCGGGAGGCGCGGCGCTCGCAGGTGGAGATGGAGCAGGCGCCCGCGGGGCGCTTCTCGTCCTGCAGGAAGCGTGACGTGAGCACGGCTCTCCTTCTCACTTGGAACCCTCCATTCCGTACCAAATTAATCAGAGTAGCTGTGGACATAACTTGTCTTCGCGGAGATTCGCAGGAAAAAAAAGACCGGGAGCGAGAGACGCGCAGCTGCTGGAATGCCTTGGAGAACAAAGGGAAAAGCGATCAGGAAACAAGAGGCACGGGAAAGGGAATTTTCAGTTGCATCGTTCAGGAACCAATGTCACCCTGCGAGCCCGCTAATCATGCGGAGCACAGCACTCCCTGGAAGCGGCTGCAGAGGGATCTGCGTGACTCACCGGGAAACTATCCCACACCCAGCAGCAGCCCACATCTGACCCCAGCTCCGCACACAGAGCAAGGGAGGCACTTCTGCTGGCATCCTGCACAATGATATCCCGGATTTTCAAAGGTTGAAGAGGCTGAGATGGAGCAAATGAGAGTGATGATACTGCTTAAATATGAAGACATGAAAATACGAGATAAGGTTGTGAAAATGAGCTTGTCACGCGTGCTCTTCAAACACCAGCTGAGATACCTGCACTGTGACTCCCAGGGGGAAAGGGAGGAGAAATATACTTGCTTAGATTTTAAATTTTTTTATCTGCATGTGATATTTGGTTCTGTCACATTTATGGAGGTCTTGAACAGTACTTTTTAACACAGAGCTGTGAAGCTGTGATTTTGTTTTATGCTAAGAATGACCATGAAGAGTTGTATCCATGGACATCCACAACTGCACACACAAACTTCCCCTTCAAAAAACCCCATGCAGCTGTTTGCTGTTTTGTCTGGCCTGACATTCTCTGCCACCTAACCCTGAAATGGGCTAACACAGGCGAGCAAGATCTACTGGCTTCTCAGGTCTCTTTTCCAGTCCAGATAAATTCAAACACACCACTTGGCTCAAAAAGGACAAAAATTCGCTAATGATAACTCATCTAGCATGCTGAAAAATTAAGAAAAACTGGCTTATTTGACCTTTTGTAGAGTAACACCCAACTTGATCCAAGTCCAGCAGGCTGAGATGCAGTTTGTAATAATTACATGTTGCAGCACCGAAGTAATTTGAACTGGACCACACAGATCACTGTAACTAACCACACTAAAGACATAAACCCAGTGAGGGATTTCTAACTTAATTGCTCAACGTTTGCTGAGGGCAAAATTATGAGTGAAAAGTACTATATGACATAACAAAGAATCTAAAAACACCCAGGCTTCTGGTGAATGCAAGGAAGAAAAAAAAAAAAGAGATACCAGGGTGGTCTGACGTAATCAAGCAGCAAAGAGCAACACTTGTACCCCAGAGACACTTTCATTCTAGTCTGGAGTGCCTTGCTGCTGTACTTTGCCCAAGCCAATCACAACTGCATCTCTGGATCTGAAGTATTTGTTAAAACTGTATATTTAAATTGCTAGATAAAAATATGTGTGCTTGCAAAAAAGATGCAATCAAAGGTAACTTAGTAAGGGGTTGCTTTAGCAGAAAATGGCAGTGACAGAGCTTTTGGGAGGCCTTCAACAAACGTGTTGTTCCCAGCTCAAAGGATGTTGCTTTAGATGCTGTGGGTTTACCTTTCATGCAATTCTTAGGTTGCATGGAAAGAGGAAAGGTTTCTTTACTTAGCACTTAAAGGTTAATTGTTGACTTGATAGAAGGCTGAATGTTCTGGAAATCACTGTTCTTGCATGAGCTGAATATGGAACCACTTGAAAATTTAAGATCTTCCATTTTACTGCAGGGTGATGGCAATATCACAGCCTTGTTTTAGTGTACTTACAGGTATTTAAAACCTGATTTACTTCCTGGAGCTGCTTTTTCTTTCCTGCTATCCTTGACTTGTAACAACAGCATGTTAACTTCCTTCTGTGAAATGCAGCACAACCAAACTGAGAGCCTGCCAATTAGCAAAACCCACGCTCGCTTTCACTTCTGTCAGCTTGACAAGAGAACATGAAATGCTCGCTATATTTAGACTCCCCAGTATCCACAGCACGAATTAGAGGATCAGTCCAAACTCACAAGCTAATTAATGCATTTGTTCCCTATCAAATTCAGCTCTCACCAGGCAAGTAAAAATAGTGACGACAGTTTTGCCTTCCAAGTGTCTCTGCAAGTCAGGAGTAGGAACCTGCTCTTTAGTTTGTTATGTAAACAGCTCTGGACACAGTGTCTGTGCTTTCCCAGCTGATACGTCTGCAAACACAGGGCAGACCCATCGGGGCAAAACAACACCAAGGTATTGAAAAGGGGAGCACTGGTGTTGGAGACAAAGTCCAAGACGGACAGTTCTAGATGGAAATCTGCTTTGAGGTGCTCCATCTCATCCTGTTCATCTGTGCCCAGTTACCTGGAGAGAAACAGTTCCTACAGACAGGGAGGGAAACAGCGCTTAAAGCGGGATGAGGTGAGCGATTAAAACTGTGGTTTTACAGGCTGGCTGCTGCTCGGCAGATGGAAATTTTCCAGGCTGCCGGAAGAAAAATGGGGAAAAAAGGAAACCCGGAAGAAAGCGAAGGCATGCCTGCTGCCCCAGGGGATCCGACGTATGTAAAAAGGAATGTACAACTCCAAGTGCACTTGCCTGGCGTGCCTTCCAAACCCCACGGATGTGGGCACGACCGTACGGTTCTGCATGTTACGCTCGTATTAAATCAGGTGGGTTGTTGTTTTGTTTTGGTTTTGTTTTTTTCTGATCTCGCCCCCCTGCCAGGCCAGCAAACTGCACACGGACAGCATCAATTTAATGACTTCTGTGCTGCAGTTTGCTCATCACGAATGAGCACAGGCCTCGTTTATTCCGTGCACATCAAAGCTGCGCCGCTCGGCGGCAGCCCCTGCGGAACGCCGGCCGTGCCCAGCCCCGCTCCCTGATGCGCCAGCCCTGCTCCCTGACATTCCCAGCCCCGCGGCGGCCCTGTCGCGGCCCTTCCCGCCCAGCAGCCGCGGCTGGAGGAGAAGGGAACGCGCAGCGAGCGGAAGGGCCAAGCAGAAGGAGACGCTCCCGAGCACGGCCCCCTGACGCCCCCGGCCCATGCCCATGCCCCGGGCAGGCGGCCCTTACCTCGTCCCGCACCCGGCCCGGCAGCGGCAGCGCCCCAGCGGTGCGAGAGCGGCGCCTCCCCGGCCGAGGCTGCAGCGCGGCCCCGCCGCCACCGCCCG
>VYZT01001338.1:46991-75814 GCA_013400735.1 Pomatostomus ruficeps | reverse complement strand
AGCGGGAGAAGGGGCGACTGTGGCCGGGACGATCTTGCACAGGCCCTAGTTTCACAGGATCACAGCATCGCTTAGGTTGGAAAAGACCCCAGATATCATCGAGTCCAACCACCTCCAGTCTTTCCTTAAACACATCCAGCGATGGTGACTCCACCACCTCCCTGGGCAGCTCATTCCAATGTCTAATCACCCTTTCGGTGAAGAAACTCTCCCTAATTTCACAGAATCACTGAACTTACTGAGTTGGAGGGGACTCACAAGGATCATCGAGTCCAGCTCCCGGCCCTGCACAGGTCCAGCCTAACCCTCCCCTGGCGCAGCTTTAGACCGCGTCCTCCCGTCCTGTCGCTGGTTGCTGGGAGAAGAGCCCGACCCCGCTCTGGTTACACCCTCTTTCAGGCCCTGGATCCGGCAGGTGGAAGCCCAAGGGCCAGGACAGCCGGGCTGTGCCTGCAGCTGCTGCCCACGGGCTGCCCGAGAGGCCTCCGGAAGCAGCAGTGATGCCCTAATGGAAAAACTATCCGAAAGATTTAGAGCACGGTTGTGCTCGCTGCTCCGAGACAGCTGTTTCCATTAGAAAAGCCCTGCTGCCTCCTGACGTGACCCGTGTCCAATCAGGAGTTTAAAGGGATCATTTGCTCCACGCTGTGCTACTGTCCGTCTCTGACCTTTGATGCAATTTGGCAAATCAGATGGCTCTGATTACAAAAGCCTTTGAAACACAGCGTCCATGCCACCTCGTGCTGGCTGCCAGAGACCAGAGTACTTGAAAACAGACACCTGAAAAGTGAGAGGCAACAAAATTTCCACAGGAGCTTAAGGAGGTCACTGTCAAGTTTACTCTATATATTTATGAGGTAAGGAAGCTTTTGTTTTTTGGAGTGAGGTTTTTGATTGCTGCAAAAACCCAGCTACTTCTGGCCAGAAAAGCAGCAATAAAACCTCTCAGACCTCTCACTGTACAGCTCCACTTGTAGAAGAAGGGGTTAGGTGAGCATGGCAGCACCTACCAGATTGTTCTGGTTTCCAGATGTGTGGTGTCGCACTCAGTATTTAGAATGGAATTTGGTCCTGTGAGTCTTTTGGGGATAGCAACAGTGCCATCTGTCACTGCAGGTTGTTCTCTGGTTCCCGTTCATCCTCAGTGAAACAGGAAAAACAAAGGTCTCCTGCCAACTCTCCTGGCATTGAGCAGAGAGCAGAACTTCTCCTGAGCACAAAGGATTCATACAGGAGTGTATCCAAGCTAGCCCAGTGAATTATTGAGAACAAAACTAGCATATTATCTGCAAAACAGATATTGCTATTTACAGGGACCAATGGGGTCTTCCCAGACATGTCAGGGTCCTACATGACATGGAGGCACAAATGCTGGGAGACAGTTTCTGCCCCACAGAAGTTGGCAGTGAAAGGCCAGCGTGGAAATGATAAATGTTTCATGTTGAGCCCTTATGTGCAGTAGAACTGCTCTTATCTTTACAAGGCTTTGGAAGGCAAGTGGGAGGCATCTGGAGAGGCAGCAGGAAAAAATGAGGCAGTGAGTGTAAGAATAGCTTTGTGAGAAGGCAGCAGGCTTGAAGACAAGGCCAGGGCACAATGGCAAGAACATGCAGAGGAACAGGGCAGGGCACAGGGCAGGCAGGATGGGCTGCAATGCAGCATTTGGCACTTTGAGGGGCCTCTGGCAGCACTTGGACGACAGGAGGCAAAAAAGTACAGGAATTGGAAAGGCAGGAACTTGTACTATGCATATTTGGTTTTGACAGCAGCTAGTTAATTGGGACTTTCCCCTCACGTGTTTCTTTTCCCTAAAGAATGAGTTAAGTTTTCTAGATTCCAAGTCTCCTAACAAGGAATTTCTACTCCTGCAAGGTCCTCTCTTTCTCTCTTCTGTCTTACTGTCTCTGTTTTTGCTGCTTCATCATGTTCCTGACCCTTCCCTCCACTGCTGCCTATTCTACTTAAGTTTGTTCTTCTTTTCATTCACCATTTGCACATATTTTTCTGTGATTATTTCTCTCCCTTTTTCACTCATATTTCTTTCCTGCATGCTTCCATCTTCAGATTCTAAACCCTTAATCTGGGACTGTCCTGTATGACTGGAAAACAAACCAAATTCCTGGGGGCAGGGCCAGGTTGGTTGTCCATGTGCTGTCCTGCCCCGCGTTGTAACTGAACACACAGCAGGTGGAATTCTTGGGTGGGAGGAAAAGAAATGCCCATTGTAATCTCCATGTGTCAGATCTCAGACCAAGATATAAATGCAGGGCAAGCTGGTTCTGAGCCCTGCGCTCTTCTCACCAGCACATGACATTAAAGGTGGGAGTATTTACTTTTACACCATGCTTTCTATCCTCATAAGTGAAGAATTTTTTCCTCATAATACACTCCTGGCTAATTATCTGTCTGTGCAATCTAAGTCTGCTAGCAGATCAGAAGAGATCAGGAAACATCCTGTAGCTGTGGTGAAGGGAAGCAGCCACTATTTTAACATGAACTTTCAAATAACTGGCAACAGCTGTAATTTCTCACAGCTCTTTTCAAAGGCAGCCCTTCAAATCAGCTACTGTGGGAAAGGGCACCCCTGCCATGGCTTGTGCTTGTAGACAGCTCTGGATAGTCCAGCTCTCAGTGTGGACATTGGTAATGGAAAAAGAACTGCAGGAAACCGTATTGGGGATCTCTTTACCTTGGATGAGGAGCCAAATTTAGGTCCAGGCCCTTGCCTGAGCTATGCTGTGGGTATGCTCATGCCTGGCCTTGTACCTCACTGATCCTGTGCTTCCCCAGCTGATGGATCTTCTGTCTTGACCTCGAACCTGCCTTGTCTCTATGGTCAGGCTTGGTTGTCCCTGGACTGCAGCTGCCCCCTGTTGCTGTCCCCAGCTGGCCAGGCTCTCCTTGTTCAGGTGCCATGGAGCTGTCAGTGAGGCCCCTGCCTGCCTCACCATCCCCCTTGTTCCCAGCCCTGGTGGAGCAGCCATGCTTCTCCCTGCTGATTGCACACAGTCCTCAGGGTGTGGGTGAAAAGCAGCTTTCTTCTTCCAGGGAAATGTGCTTTTTGGCACTCTTGCCAGGTATTGCCCTTGCATAAATAATCACAGTTTTAGCACTGAAACATGACTAAGCAAGCTAATAGGCATTTTGTTTAGAAACAAGAAATGAAAAAGTGAAAACAATTTGGTTTTGACACTGTTCAAATGATGTGCAATACCTAATTCTCAAACTCATACTTTTATGGGTGATGGGACAACCCCTTTGTGTTCAGACTTTGGGACATAGTAACCTTGTTTCCTCTGGTCACGTTACTCAATAAGTTTCTGTCTTATTTGGGACTCATGACTTACACAGGGACAGAAGGCGTTCCGAAACAGGAGGGCTGTGGTATGACTTAAACACTTTCCCAGGATTGCCCAGATCAGATCAAACTGCTGGCTCTGAACCAGTTCTCCCTCAGAGGGAATGCAGGAGTCAGATATACATCTGTTCCCACAGGATTCCTTTCAATTCAGGTGACATGGCTTGGTGAAGATAGAAAATAAACTCCTGTATCTAAACACTGTGCACTTGCTGGGAAGGTCATATCATGAGCATGCCTAGGGGATTGGCTGTAGTCACTAAAACCGAAGTCAGCTTTCATTCCTTGGTGATGCCAGGTGTGGAGGGCTGACCTTGAGCAGCGACCAGGTGAAGCCACTGTCACCTCCCCACCTCAGCCAGCAGTGCCAGCACTGCTCAGCAGCAGCCAAATCACTGCTCAGCAGCAGCCAAATCACTGCTGTGTCTTCAACACCGCTCCAGCTACAAAAACAAACCACAGCGCTGAGGGCTACTATGAGAAAGTGAACTAACCCAATTCATGGTGTTTTCTGAAAGTAAAAGAAGATGGTTGAATTGTTTATCCTGACACTTTAAATGGCTTTTGAGTATTCAAGCAGTTTATTTGGAAACAGAGAAAAAAGGTTTGGCTAAGCTTTTTGTGCCCCTAGTGAAGAATATGTCTTCTTAAATGCAGGGGAAAGTGAGTTAGAACAGAATGTTCCTAATCCTTCACATTGTGCCTTTGGCATTCTCCAATTACAGCATGTTAGCTGTGTAAATTGAATTTCTCCTTGAACTTTTCCAACCTAAATAATTCTATGATTCTATTAGGAAGTACCATAAGTTAGAAGTTGTGATACTTCAAAATATGAGGATGCCATACATGATAACTTTGTGTTAGGAATATGCAGTTGAAAGATCTGATTTTTGGGATGGCTGCACAGTAGCACAGCTGATTTTGTTTCGGTGACATAGCTTCAGTTTTACAAAGATAATATTCCAGATCAGAATTCAGTTATCTGCCTGCTGAGAAGAACCATGTGGCTATTTCTGCCTTAGTGATTAAAGAATATTCATAATGATCTTTGAAGAGCTGTTGTAATTTGACAACAGGAAATGATTCTGGCTTTTGAATATGTAGCAAATATTTTAAAGCAGGCTTTTAAGTGGTTTCCTTGGCAACCACTCTTCTTTAGAGATCGACACACGCTATTAAGTATCCTGCTGGACTCGGATCAGCTTTGCAATATTAACGGCCCTTGTTTCCAGCACTGCCAGGTCATGGTCGGTTCCTCACTGTCCAACAACCCGGGAGCACAGAGGGAGGCTCACTGCTTGCCAGACTTTTTTCCAGACGAGCAAGGACACACCTCTTGGTGAGCTGGCACAGGCATCCCGAGGGGTGGAGGAGCTGGCCGTGCTCACATTGGCTGCTCTGTCCAGCAGCCCCGAGGAATGGGGGGTTTATTTCTCGCTCACCGACCCTTCACCCCACCCCAAGAAAATACTTGTGACTTGTGGTTCCCTTTTAAAAGAGATAGCAAGCACAGCTCTTAGCTGAGCACAGCCTGCATTCTTTTTTTTTTTCTTTTTGTCTTGTATCTCAAGTGTCTGAGCCATCATATAATTTATTTTTCAACCCCATATTCAGCATTTATAATCAATAGGAATGTAAAGCCATTAACGGTGGAGAGTCCTGGAGGTGTCATTAACATAAAGAAGATCCTCTCCTGCTCTCCTCTGAAGCTTTACAGTTATGCATTTGCTCTGATTTGGATTGCCTTCCCTATTTGCTACGGACATCTGGGATTTAAAGCTGCTTTAGCAGAACTGAGCTGAGCATCTTCAGGAAAACAAATGCTGCTCAGGAGAAATGTGTTAAACAGTGATCCTAATGGAGGGCTCTTCCCTGGGGTTTGTCATCAGCCCTGTGAGAGCCTCATTGGATGCCCCAGCAGTGCCGGGGTCTCTGGGGGCAGGCTTGGAAAAGAGGGTTGGTAAAGTGAGGTAATTGCTGACAAACATCCTTTAAGAGATTCTGATACCTGTGTTTCTTTAGGTAAGCCTGATGTGTAGGAGTAGCTTCTTGCTTGGCCATGCTTTTCTTTCTGGAACTCTCAAGAGAAAGGCTTTTCTAGAACTGACACAGAAAAAGAGAGTGCTTTTTGAAAGCAGTTGCTACTGTGTATTCGAGGGTTTGAAGGCAGAAATCAGCAGAAATTCCTCAAGGTAGAAATCATGCAGAAGACAGCTCATGTGTGACCCAGTCTGTGGCAGTGTTGTACTTGCTAGCTGTTTGTGTTTCCTGTTGCTGCTCTACTCATCTTTGCTTACCAGTTGTTAATCCAGCCATTGCCTGCTGTTATGGAAAGGGTTGCTACTTCATCCTAAGAGCAAATAAGAATAGGATAATAAAAATTCAGTGTTGTAAATTCATGCCACTTCTGTAAGACCAAAACTGAGGCAATATTCAAACTAAATTACATGTTTGTATAAAAACAAACAAACCCCCCCCCGCCCCCAAACCACCAGGGCCCACATGCAAAATGAAATCCTGGAGTATCATTTTGAAATGCAGATGATTTCATGAAATCCTGTGTTTACAAGTGAGCCTGGGAATTTGTAAGTCCTCACCTAAAGCATATGGAAATTTCAGAGAATTCTCATGTTGACTTAGCATGGACTGCACTGGGTCCACAGAAAGATGGATGCATTCAAAATCGTGGCCAGCATTGAATGGAAGCTTCAGCTGTAGCTGTGTGTAATCCTTGACTTTGGCACGACAGTATCTTGTAGAATCATGTCCTGTGTGTGATCTGTGCTCCTTTGCCATCTACCTTGTGTACAGGCCCATTACAGGCACTGGGAATCTGGGGTGCTGTGATGCTGCACTTGCAGAATATCTGCTGCTGTCATCTTCTTCCACTTATGGTTGTTTCAAAACTCAGTGTTTGTGCTGATTGAATGACACAAATTATATGGTCTTATATTATATTATATTTGAAGGAAAAGTCTGCTTAGTTCTCAGGACAACTCAATACAGGGAGAGAGAAGTAATACTTGCATTTAGCTTAGTTCACAGAGTGTAGGTGTGATGGTTAAATGCCACACGCTGCTTAATCCACTTGCACCTGAGCAGGATTAACTACCTAGGATGATATTTAGGAATGTTACTTGAATGTTCTCAAAACCAAAATAGTGAGTATTGGTGAAAACAAAAATGAAGAGTGGACTTAATTCTTTGCTTTACTGTGAAATGAGGTAACAGAGCCTACCTGTTTTTTGCGCCTAGCTAAAGGGATGATAATTTTGAGCAGGTAGGCACATTATGATTCAGTCTGTCACCTACTGTGTTCTACCCCGGCCCAGCTGTAGTCCTGAATGAAAACATGTAAGGTTATTCCATCAGTTGGGAAAACCTCAGTAAACAGAAGTGTTCCCTCACAGGTTCTCATGGGCCCCAACTTCATGTGCCTCTGGTCTCTGCTCCTGGAGACCCTTGTGTGCTGTTCAGCATCTTTGTCTTCCAGGTGAGTCATTTTGCACAGTTGCATCTCTGCATGATTATGTTCCCTCTCTCTCATTTGGGGTTTTAGGTTGCTCCTAGCCTGTATTTAAGTTCTCATCTTTTGCTACACCACTGTGAAATGACTGTTTTTCCAGTGTGGCTTGATCCATGTATTGAAATAAGCAAAAATACACTTTACGTTTGTTGCCACAAAGAAGAAAAGCTTTTCCTGTAGCCCAGAACCAGCCGAAATGCTCCATGAGCCCATATTTAACTTTTAATGAATCTCCCCCTTCTCTGGCCCCATTCCCTTCCTCCCTGTGACCATCATGCTCCAGCTATGGCTGGCCAGAGTTTTCCCTTGCACAGAGCACAGGGTGTTGCCAACACCACTGTTGTTTGAGGATTTACAAGATCTGTTTTTAAACGCCCTTGCGACAAACAAAAACGTGTATATGCTGTTTCTGTCTTAACAGCTGGTAACCCTAAATCACAGTGTGAACAGCCAATGAGATGCTAGGGTGCATCTTTTTTAAAATGCTGCTTTACATCTGCAGCGCTGGAGTGGAGGATCCTTTCCATATGCAGTGTCCATAAGCAGACTCTGGGCAGCTGAGGAGGAGGCCAAGCTGTTCTGCAAGACCCCTTTGCAGGGACTGAAAAGCTGTCCTCTTGCAGACAGGAGACAAGGAGAGACACAGGCCCTGGGTCGTCATTTTAGGGGAGCCCAGACCAGCTGTTAGGGTCAGCATTAATACCCCATGAAAGGTGAGCAGAGCAGGCTGTTGTTCCTGCAAGATTTACACTTCCTCTTCTCCACAGGCACCTTGTCCCTTTTTGCTTGGCCTCCACTTCCTACAGCAGTCATGATGTACCTGTTTCTGAGTTCAGCATATTCTGAATTCTGCATGAGCCTTTGGAAAAGCAGCCGCCCTTTTAGATTGTCTTTTAACTAATGTGTTTGAAATGGTTACTAAACATTGCTTATCACTTGCTGACCACAAAGGAACACTTGACCTTTGCATGAACTATGTTCAAAATGTTTGATAAAGCCATGCAAAATATTCTCCGCTCTAAAAGATCTGATATGAGCAACAGAGAGGAGATAAACAGGACTCCATCCAGCATGACCTGCACAGTAAAATGTCACTTAATACAGGCAGTTTGTTGCCTTCAATTTTACATCTTCTTTCATTGAAAGCTTTGATGCTGTAAGGCTGGAATAAAGAAAAGGCACAGTGTCCAGTACAACACAGAGTACAGCAGCAAATTTGATTTGTTTGCCTCATAGGGCAGGTAATGTACTTAAGTAATTGTGTAGCACAGCAAAGTCAGATTTCACAGACCTCAGCTTATGACAATCAGGAATCAGCGAGCTGGCAGATGGCCCAGCTCCTTATTGGGCACCTCCCAACATGTATAAATAAGGGGGGTGGGTATCAGTTACAGGTGGAAACCCAGCTGACAGGACAGATCTTCAGGCTCTTTGGAGTCAAACACAATTAGCTGTGATTCATCTGTCAGCTTTATGTCTCTGTATACTTCTCCATAATAAAGTAACACAGGTTCAGGTCAATATAATAGCCAATGAAATGAATGCACAAGGAGCTTTAATAAATGTTCACAATGTTATTTCCAATATTTTAAGACTCATCCATACATCTGAATTCAAGTTCTGCATTACTCTCTGACAAATCTAAAGGAGCATATTCCAAAAAGATATCATTAGCAAAAGACTCAGGAAAACATAACCTCCAGCAATATTTGATGATGACAATTTGTAACCTGGTGTTTTGATTTATACCTTGATAAAGGTTTCATTGCCTGACACCAAGAAAACCTGTCTCTCATGCTGTGCAGGTGTTTATCTGGAATGAGTATATTGCTGTGGAGATTTTGAGGTGAATAAATAAACCCCATTTAGTTTTACTTGCAGTCTTGCTGGGTGAAGAGATGGACTTTTGATTGTGTCTCTCTTGGGTGCTAAAGGAAAAGGATTAGTTAGGACATGGTGGTTAGGGGACCTCCTTGTACCTCCCTTTCAATAACTGAGGCCCCTCACAGAACCAGGCTGTGCTGATTTTGGCTGGGGCTTAGTTATTTTTCTTCACAGTAGCTGGCATGGGCTGTGTTTTGGATTTGTGCTGGAAATAGCGTTTATAACACAGGGATGTTTTTGTTATTGCTGAGCAGGGCTTACACAGATCCAAGGCTTTTTCTGCATCTCATCCCACCCCAGCAGTGAGAGGCTGGGGGAGCACAAGGAGCTGGGAGGGGGACACAGCTGGGACAGCTGATCCTGGCTGACCAGAGGGATATCCCATAGCATAGGAAGTCATGCCTAGCATGTAAAGGTGGGGGAAAAAGGAGGAAGGAAGAGACATTCAGAGTGATGGTATTTGTCTTCCCAAGTCACCTGCTCCCCTGGGGGTGGCTGAGCACCTGCCCATGGGAAGCAGTGACTGAATTCCTAGTTTCACTTTGCTTGTGTGGAGCTTTTGCTTTTCTATTAAACTGTCTTATCTTAACCCATGAGTTTTCTCACTTTTACTCTTCTGATTCTCTCCCCCTTTTACCAAGGAAGAGAGCGAGTGGCTTTGTGGGATTGAAGTGCTGGCTGCGGTTAAACCATGACACAGAACTACAAATGCAGGACCACAGTAGCTTTCTATCACCTGCCTTCCTACCAAAATGCTCATGCACATCTTGGGCAACAGCAAAAGCTGGGGGTGAGATGGCAGGTGAGCTGCAAAGGTATTCTAATGCCCTTTCCCCAAATCATTGCATGGGCTACCATCTGCCATTGGAAATGCAATATATCTGTAAATGCTTTGCTCACTGACAAAACTACTTTTGTCTCTTGCTGCTTATCATCAGGACCAGCTCTGAAATCAGCAGTTCTTCGGAGACCTGTGTCTGCTCATCTGCCTCCCTTGTTCCCAGCAAGCATCCAAAGGGCACATTAAATATAACCTTGGACTCTGGTACAGAAATAAATCACGAAACATGACCCTCATGCCAGTCAAAGAAGCAGCATTGCACTTCCCACTGCACTGCATCATATTAGAGAGTATTTCCCTTTCATTGCAAAGACTTTGTGCATGCCAGCTCCGTGAAGAAGAAGAGCACAAAACACGAGTACCAGCCAAGTCCTGCTGAGACTCTGCAGCCTGTGGCTGACAGATGAGATCTTTGCTGTTGTATCCTGCGTCTGGCCAGGGCTGTGGTTTCCCCCATCAGCAGCTGTCACAGGGATTGTCTGTACAGTGTCACAGGAGCCAACAGTTGGAAAAGACATTTTAAACTCCTTGCTTCAGTTTGGTCTCTTGGGAAACCCGCAGGGTGGTGCCTGCAGGCAGGAATAGTTCAGGTACCTGGGTTCCCAGGATATTCCACTCTCAGCCAACTCTGCCACAGAAAAACCTGTATGTCAGGTGCACGGGAAAAAAAATTCTAGCAGAAATTGGAATTTTTCAACTCCTTAAATGGGAAAGGGACCAAGACGGTAAGTTGATTTAAGTATCTCAGAGTAACTGCCAAATAAGAACTGCCTTCAACCTCTAACACTTGGTCTGCCTTGGTGAAGGAATGGAACAGTTTGGAGGGTGCTTTCCTGCAGGGTCTCCCCAGCACCTCAGAGCAAACTTTCTCGGTAGCTTGTTAACGTGGGACAAAAAGCAGCGTCTTTCCTCCTCAGAGACCAGGCTATGTGCGTTTGTATTTATCTCCCGTAATGCTGTCCAGCAAAAGTACCTGTAGTGCACTTGAGCCATGTGACCACTGTGAAACCTGTGCCTCAAGGCGCTTCATTCCTTTCCCCTCCTCTCTTGGCCCTGGGAGTTTTTCCTGCCCGGAAGAGGGCGATGAAGCAGCGTCAGCTGTGATTTAACGCCCCGCGCTGGGTGCCGGAACGAGCTCCCCGAGTCGGTTCTCCGCAGTAGCGCAGTTCTCCAAGCAGAACGAGTGCAGGGCAGTCCGGAGGCTGCGGACCACAGGGATCTGGTGAGCGCGGGGCGATCCAGAGGCTGTGGATCAGCGGGATGCGGTCGGGGCTGACCGCGTTGCCGGCGCCGCCCGCCGAGCGCTCGCTGGCGCCGCCCGGTGCCCGGAGCGCGGCCCCGCAGCAGGGATGAGGCGGAGCCGCTCTCTGCCGCCGCCTGGTGGCACAGCGGGGACACTGCGGCACCGGCCGGAGCCTGGGGCCTGATCCCGGTCCCTGTGCTGGGAGTCGCCGGATCCTGCAGCTTGGGAAGGGCTTGTAGGGGTTAAGATCGTCGAGTCCAGCCGCTAAACCAGCACTGCCAAGCCCACCACTAGACCATGGGCCCGAGTGCTACATCTAAACTGCAAAAGCAAATGTAGGCGTTATGTAGGGGTTATGAATGCCTCCAGGGATGGTGACTTCACCACTTCTCCATGCAGCCTGTTCCACAACTTGACAACCCTCTGAGTGAAAACATTTTTCCAAATTATTCAATCTCAACCTCCCCTGGCACAATTTGAGGCTACTTCCTCTTTTCCTGTCATTTATTATCTGGGAGAAGAGACCAACCCCTATCTGACTACAGCCTCCTCTCAGGTAGTTTTACAGAGCCTCCTCTTCTCCAGACTAAACACCCTCATCTTCCTTATCAGAATACTGCTCCAGACCCTTCCCAAAGCTCTGTTTCCCTTCCGTGGATTCACTCCATCACCTCAGTGTCCTTCTTGTGGTGAGGGATCCAGAAATGAACCCAGGATTTGGGGTGTAGCCTCATCAGTGCTGACGACAGGGGGACAATCCCTGCCCTGGTCCTGCTGGCCACACTCTTGCTGACACAGGCCAGGATACCATCAGCCTTCTTGGCCACCTGGGCACACACAGTTCTCCAGGTGTGGTATCAGCAGTGCTGAGTAAAAGAGAAGGTTCATTAGGCTCTGGTACTTCTCTAAAAAAAGTTGGCTTCACCAGAGACTGTCAGAAGTAGAGATGTTCCCATCCACTGTCCTGTCAGACTGACCCCTGAGGAGATGCCTGCTGACTGGGAGGAGACAGAAGTGAAGGTAAGCTGTGAAATGTGGTTTTTATATCCACCATGTCAGACAAAATAATTTCCCATGGTCAGAACTGGTTATGAAATAGACGTTGGTCTGTGCTAGAAGTAGGTTTAAAAGATTCATGTAAAGAAATTCTCACTTTAGTTACAGAGGTCCAGCATCTCTATTTCTAGCTGAAAGGCTTTGTGGAAAAGAACTATTTGTTTCCTTATAAAGGGTTGTAATCCCTGCCTAGGAATAAATGTGATTTCATTATTCAAAAGCCAGGATGTTTTATGTAGCTCCCTGTAAATCTTTGGAAACATAAAGGAAGCAAAATCTGCCTTCCCCTCTAGCTTTGTCCATTTCCATGAAACTGTTTTGAGATCTTGTGTATACCACCCAAAATTACTGGCCTTTGCAAACATCTTCCTCAACATGAAGGGGTTCTGTAGTGCTCTTTTCTAGTAACTATGATGTAAGATAAGGGCAATGGAAGTACTAGAAACTTTCCTGTTCTCAGCTTCCCTAAATCAAATCAAATCAGTCCTAAGGATCTATATACAGGTTATGAGAAATGGGAAGTCCCTTCCCTTATCACACACTGCAGACAAAGAGAAGGGCACCTTTAAAGCCAAGGAGGACTGATAGTGCACAGCTCAATCGACACCTCAAGGTATGACTGTTCTTCTTTAAATAAAGAAGGGGCATGAAAGTCTTGTTCAGTCTTGTCCTTTCAGGTTTCCAGTTTGAACAAAATGGGTTTCTATTAATTCTCTTTAAACCATCAAGCTTTGAATAACACTTTCTTATTGCTACATGTGTCAAAGATATTTTTAAATGTTCCTTAGAAATGTAACCTCATGGTGTCTTTTTTTGACACCATCAGTGAAAACTTTCAGTTCCTACCAAAACAGACCCTTTTCTAGAAACCATTTTTTTTAATCCACAGACTATACAAACTATTATCAAGTAATCAACAGAAACTGTGCTTTATTTAAAATGTATTTTTTAATCCACCAGAATAAAAACAAGGGACTTTCTCCATAAATCTGACAGTAGTGTTGGGCCTTTCTTTCTTTGGAAGATCTATGCAGTCAATTTATATAAATATGTTTTACTTCTGGGTAGAAATTATTTTTAAGAATCCAAGCAAGACTACTAATTTATTTTAATAAAGGGAAAACTCAAGAGACTGTGCTAGCTTTTGTTGCTTTCTGTTATTGAGATTCTTCTTTTATCTAATATTTATAAATATACTGCACAACAAAATCAGTATTCTTGTATAACTTATTTATGTACTCCATGTTTGAGGGAGAATTTTTCATCATTTAATTTAGTATCTGAATCAAGAAAATTATTCTTTCCAGGTGTAAAAAAAGTATCTCCCCTTTTATTTTAGTTGTCATAAAGCATACATAATACACATTATCCCCAAATTTCTCTTTGCTTTTACCTTACAAGCAAAGTAAAACACAAGCTCTTTGTTTTAAATCCTGCTCTCCCCTTCTGAGATAACTCCTACAACTCTTTTTGCACTGCCAGTTTAGCAAATCTTACAGGCAGGGTATATCTACAGAAATAACTTGCATAGCAAAAAAGCCAATCCAGCTCTGTACCTCTGCACAGCCAGATCCTGATAGCCTGCTTCCATGGCAAATTCACTTCACTTTTTACTAAAAACCGCTAATTTAGGAAAAAAAACCCATTTAGTTTTGTTCTGTGTAACACTTTATTTTTGCATACAACAAGCAGGTGTTAAGGAATACATTAGCCAAACCTGAATTTCATTGGGAGCAACATTAGTCAACAGCTCAGGTGTGATTTAGGCAGAAAAAATCAGGGTCCAAGGACTTTGTCACGCAGTGTTCATTTTTGGTGGGGATATGCTTTCCTATAGCACTGCTACAGCCTATTTAATGCTCTGCTTTTGATTTTGCTTGAAATTTATGTTATTTAGCTCACCCTAAGTATTCACAGTACTGGGTAAGTCCAGAGGCAGGCAGCCTTATGCCTCATTGGCAACATTTTCTTTAGAGACCGGGCTCACATGAGAACCTCCCTGCAGTCCTACTTTCTCGCCTGGATATATAATTCTTCCTTTATGGGTCCCTGTTCATTAAAAATACTTGGAATACTTTGGATCCCACTGTAGCAAAACATCATGGCATAACACATAAATTTTGAAGAAAAAACTACTGCTAGCATGGATCACTTCCCAGCATTCGTAATAACAGGGAGCACACTGCATTTCCAGTCCCTCTCATCTCCTGTTCTCCCTACCCTGGGAGTGGCCCCTCCTGCCCTCTCCCCAAGAATCTCCATGCATTTCCTTCTGCTGCTGCTTTGGAGGGCACAGGCAGAGCCAGAATCCTCAGTATACTCTGGTTGAAAGAGCAGAAAGCTGTTTGGACAAAAATAATGGTATCTTAGTGTAAGTACAATTAAATGTGGCCTCTGCAGGGAATAGAGACCAGATGTTATAGGCTGCCTCTTAATTTTTTACTTCTGCAAATTAAACAGGGTAGGGGGACAGGTAAGTGCCCGTGCTCCATAATCCACTGCTTTTTTAGGTTGTGCTTCAGTTGATGGTTCAGATTTACCTGCTATAGGGCATTGTTTTGTGGCCTCTCTCCTTTTTTTTTTTCCCTAAGCAAAGGATTGATTATCAAAATTTTATTTATCTGTGTGCCTCTCAGTTTCCTGGGTTTTTGTCCTGATGTTTGATAGAACAATCTGAAATTTATCCACAAAATTTGTTCTGAGTTTTCCTGAAGCTGTGACATCATGCATCTTTTTATACAAGCGTGTTTTAGCTCATTGTTATACTACTCTGAAAGCTCTGATTCTGCTATGAGATATTATTTTATAAAGAGCCCTAGTGAGGTGGTTGAGCATTTTCTTTATCAGTTATTTCCCACCAAATTTGCCCAAGGTGCAGCTTAAAATATCCCTTCCTTTCCTGCCAACTCAGCTATAGTCAATCATGAAATTTAGTCTGAGGATAATTTATTCCACTTAATCACGCATGAGATGTAAAAATCCCAAAGGAGGAGTTTGGGCAACTGGAAATTAGGAGGGGGGAAAAATCCCAAACCAAACATTCCCACCTTTTTTTTCCTTGCAAACTCAGCATATCCTATGCTGAAATTACTGAGACACCATGGTGCCCTGCTTTTTTCACAGTTTCTTGGTGCTGGAATCACACTTTAAATCATTTTCCAAAAGCATGACTTAGTTAACACTTCATTATGCGAGAAGATTTCCACTATGCTTTAGTTGGCAAAAAAATCTGACTTTCCTCATGCATTTTATCCAGCACCCACTTCAAATTAAGAAAATGAGACTTTAGAAGTTTTTGTCTAAAAGGCATATGACTGAATGTCTATTTACCCAATCATCACTGTTACTAGGTCCATATGTTAAAAATATGAAAGATCAGATACCGCAGCTAAATTAAGATATTTCTGTGATATTTTTTTTTCCTTTCAAGGAATAAGTATTTCACTGTACAGAATTATTTGAAGAGTAGCATGTTTCATCTCAAGGATCAGGAATGGCTTGCAGTATAATTTTACAATGTGGCTTGTTAAATTAATTTAGTAAGTGGAGAACATGATTATTTGCACACATAAGTGTTTTCAAATTGTGCTTTTCAGACTATCAGCTGTCTGAAGTGCCAGAGGATCTGCTTCATATGTGGTCCCAGGGCCAAACCATCCCTTTTACAGCTCATATTAAGATGTTGGGAGCCTCCAAAATATTTGAGGGAAGCAAGGGGTGTATGAAACCTGGCAGCCATGATTTTAGCAGAGAATTCTTTTTCAAAAAGCAGAAAATAGACTTATCACTAGAATAATACTATATCCAGTCCCCAACAACATTCACACTCCTGTACTGCTGGAATTCAAGCCTTTAAAAACATGTGGATACCTACAGTTATTTTTTACAGCTGAATCTCAAACCCTTTATTTGGGTTTTATTCCTTTCTTTAAGCAAGACTCCAGTTTGCAATATTTATTAAATTTAAGTAGTGAGGTTACATGCTAACATTTGATAACACCTATTTTAATTCTATATCCTTTTAAGATACAAATTTAAGTTGAAAAAGAGAGATCCTTCTGAAATGGATAAATACCCTTGCCATTCTACTGGAAGTGTACTAAAATAAAAGATGGGGAGAAAACCATCCATGACATTGTCATCAAAACCAGCCCAGCTGCACTACCAGAACATGTAAACCTTTATTTCTGCACTTAGGCCTTCTTTTTTGGCTCTTTTTATGCTAAATACAATGATCTAACTAAAGAGACCATTCAATATGCCTGAGTTTATGCAGAAAGTCTTCTCAACCCTGGGCTCAGGTCTGTAATAATGGAATATCCTGACAAAGAAATCACAGAAATATTTTACAGGAAGTGCCATCAAGAAGACACCTAGTTCACTTCCCTACTATAAATATTTTTAGATCCACTCATTTATATAGAATGTTTTATAAAAAGTGCAGTGAATGTTGTAGAAAATTCCTGCTACTCTTGTATTCTTTATTTTTCATCATACTAACAACATATGGATTTTTTTTCTTCTAATGTGACTGGGTATCATAGAAGATTTGTAAATCTCTTTTCTTTTTATAACTACCAATATTCAAAACGAGACAATTTTTAACAAGAACTTGAAGTACCTTTCATTACAAAATATCACATTATACATTTATAAACTGCCTGTGCACATAGAAAGAAACAACTAAAAGGTAACCTCCAGTCTGTATTTCTTTAGAAAAAAATTTTAACCTACATTAAATCAGGATGTTAATTGATTCCATCTTTAAATCCTCATGACCATTCAGGTCCCGATTGTTTGAAAACTGACATCCCCTTCAAGAAGGAAATGCATAAACTGATACATATATGTCACACAAATTGGAAAGAAGACTGCCAGAAATAAGACAGCAGGGATTAGGTTTAAGTTAGGTTCATTTCATATGACTAAGTTAAAATTGGAAGTAGCCTTTCTGTATAGCAAAAACTTGGATGGACAGTACCCTGAGGAAAGTGGTCTAGGCAGGCCTGTTCAGCTCTGGTTTCTCTAAAGAACATAGAATCGTTGAGTATTTTAGGCTGGAAAGTTCAGCCAGTTTGCTCAGGGGTTTATGCATTCAAGATTTTTTTAAATTTCCAAGGTTGTGGACTCCGCACCCTGTCTGGCAACGTGCAGCAGCAGCACCCAACTCCATCCCTGCAGAGCCACAAAACTTCTGTGTCTGCTGCTCAGCCCATCCCCACTTCCAGCCCCACACACTTCCTTTTCACATTTGACCTGAGTTAGGAGTGTCCTGTTCAACCAGTCTGGCTGCCTGCTGTGTACACCCATTTTCCTGCAGTTCTGGGTGGATGCTCCTTGTGCTTTCAGGAGGCTAGCATCCAAGACTGACCAGTCTCTGTGTCCCTTTGCCCTTCAGAGCACCCTCCCACGGATCACAGAATCACAGTGATTTGGATTGGAAGGGCCCTGAAAGATCATCTTGTTCCAACCCCCCTGCCATGGGCAGGGACATCTCCCAACAGACCAGGTTACTCAAAGCGCCATCCAGCCTGGCCTTGAACACTTCCAGGGTTGGGGCATTCATAACTTCTCATGAGATCCTGGCTCCCTAAACAAGTGGAAGTTCAGAGTTTTTAGTCTGCCACTGCTGCTTCTACTCTCTGCTTCTGATACTCCTAGCTCCCTTCACTTTTGAGAAAAGAAATAGTAAGGGAAGAGCCAGTAAAGCTCAAATCATGCAAAACCATTCAATTTTTAAAATTAGTAACACAGTAACACTAGATTAGAATTCTAGGTGCTGCCTGGTATTACATCCTGCTGTTTTCAGACCATAAAGGTGGCATAAGCTTACTCCTTGTTTTTCTAAGTGTCAGTTTCCTTCAGGGAGAGAAAAAGGTGATGGAACAGCTGCCACATTATGTCTGTGACTGTGACACAGGTGCTTATGACCTAGGAAAGAGGAAAAAGTGGCCAGCCAGATTCTCCATTCTTCTGTCTCTGTGCTTGAGACAAGGTGATGGGTATTTAATTTATATCTGAATATTTTTAGGCTGCCTTTGAATTTCTAATGCCCTGAGATCTGTCAAGAGATGTGCTGGCCATTCCTTGAGTTGTGACATTCCCCAGCCAGCTTCCTCCACAGAATTTCAGTGAGAGTAGAGCAGATCTGCTTCCATCTTCCAAATGGAGCACCCCAAAAGTTATCATCTGCTTTCTATCCTATGATATTCCACAACATAATTCCAACAGCTTGCTTTTTAAACCCTCTCTCTCTATATATATGATATAGAGCTGGTTTTCCTCCTCTCTTCACTGTGGGTTTGTGTTGTCCATCTTTCAGGTTACCTCTAGAGAGGAAAGTTTCTAGAAGGAATATTTCAAATATAAAAAGTTTTCACTCTCAGACTCAAACTCCTCTAAAAATAAGTGTGCTTTCCATCACCATTGAAGGATCTTAAAAAAAGTTCTCCGTATGCATACATCTACACAACTGAGGACTTGAGGATGTGTATTTTATTTTAAACAAAAGAACAAGAGAATTTAAAAAATTATCAGAATGCTGAAATTTGCAGTGAAAAAACTGGCATTTTATCAAATACAACATACTTGGGACTTCCCTAAGTGACCAGTAAAGCATTTAGAATGTACTCGGTATTTGAGCTATTTCCATAAAATTTGACCACACTCTAGAGAAGCCTTCCTTTTGTGGTTCCCAGGCACAGCACAGTAGTTCGCATTCATTCTTGGGCAGTTCTTCTGAGGGTCAGTCTGCAATAGCTCCCCCTTTGCTGGTGGAACCCCAGGGCACTGAAGCAATCCTGGTGCAGAACGCTTGTTCACATTGCACCAGGACTGCTGCAACTCAGCTGCCTCCGACAGCTGCAGGCACTTGCAGCACAGCTCAGCCCTGCTTCCTGTGATAAATGCAAAATGCCAGGGAGGAAAGGGCAGAGACACACTTCAGAAATTGCTGTGAGGAGAATGGTTTCACAGAAGGAAAAGAATGTTTCACAGAGCGTTCTGAGTTGGAAGGCTCCCATAAGGATCATGAGTCCAACCCTTAAATGAGTGGCCCACATAGGGATCAAACCCACAACCTTGGCATTATTAGCACCAGGCTCTGACCAGCTGAGCTCATCTCAGGGTTTTAATTTCTAAACTTGAACTCAATAATATTCTTCCTTACATTGTGGGTTTTCCATAAGGATCTCCCGGTTTGCTGAAGGAATAACCAGGCTTGAGAGGGAATGGCTGAAGGTGGTATAGCAACATGTCAACCCCCTTTTTTCCACATTATAAATTCAGCTGCCTCAGAGGAAACCACCTCATGACTTAGAGCGCTTTTGGATAAACATTAATAATAACAAATTCTAATTGGTCATTATTGCTTGAACAGAAAATATCAGATTTCATTTTCACCAGGAGGAAATGAAAATGTCATGTACTGTAATATGACAGGCATGGAATTTACAGTAGTGATATGTACTTGTAATTACCTTTATATGTGTAAATGCACACAAAGCAGAACACCGGGGAGGCCATTTTACAACAGATTTAATCAAGAGAACTTCTACGTCTCCTCATAAACTTACCTAACCAACTTTGAAAAAAGAATGGAGTTGATTAGACAGGTTAATGGGGTGATGTCTTTATAAATGACAGATGGCTATGTTAGAAGAGAATGTTGTTCACTCTCCATTTTTTATTTTATTTTATGAGACTATTTTACTTTTTTTTGGTTTTACTTATGAAAGCATTGCTCATACATGTTTGATTAGCAGTGTTTCACTTGAAAAAAAAAGCATTTTCCAATGAAACTGAACTTTTAACTGGATGGATGTTGTCATTACGCTTAAGTGGCAGTAATCAAAACTAAAATACAAAATGAATTTTTTGGAATTCCAGGTCTTTATAAACATCCTGACCTCCCCCCATTGGCCTGCAAATGGAGAAAAGTGCTTACAGATTTGCAAGCTCATAAGAACATAACAAAGAAATGGAAACACGCAGAAGAAAGCTAGCTTTTTTATGTATAGGGAACCCATTAGAGGTGAATTTGGCAGAGTCATTAAAAATTACAATTTAAAAAAAAAAGGCAAGAGCTAATTAAGAATAATTTAAAAATTTATTATAAAACAAAATTAGCTATACTTAAAAGAGTAATAGTATCTACCAGGGGCACCTCAGAATGATCGGGGTGTAGGATATGGAATAACCTAGATTGCTAATCTTCCCCCAGATTTTCAAAGTGTGTGGAAGTGAATCACACAAACAGTGTTCACTGGAGGAGGAGTCACCAAGTTCCTCCGCAGAGGCCTCTGCCTGTGCGCTCTGGGATGCCTGGGGAGGCCTGAGGGGAGGATGTGCAGTACCTGAAGCTGCTGCTCAGAGCTCCAGTGGGGGCAGCAGCTCTTGGCTCTGTTCTGAACAGCGCTTGGCAGTGCTCTGTCTGCAACTGGCACTGGCATGTGCCATGATTGGGGAAGCTCTGTCTAAAGATTCCCAGTGCCCACTCAGCGGTTAGATAATCATAATTGTGCAATTAGTTCTGCGGCATTCTCCCATCTCTCTTCTTCTCCCATATGAAAAAAAGCCATTTCTAAATAGACCAAAAAATCAAGAAAATATGATATGCATTGCTAACCTTCTACTCTTTTCCTCCTCCTTTGGCATTTTTCTGATATGAAAGCATGCAGCTTCTTCATCTGATGCAGATCATTGATTAAAACAATCCTATTGAACCTCTCTCTAGTTTCCATGCATGAATGTGAGAAAACCAAAATCTCCCAAGAATGTTTTCTCTTGAAAATTTCTCTGTGAATTTAGGCTTTATGATAACCCCTAGAATAAGTTTTATAAAAACTCTGTCTCTTTGGGGCCTTTTTACATTTATTAGGATTGTGGTACCAGAGCCAGAGTGAAACAATACTTAAGTACTTTTGTGAAACTCTGCAGTAGATAGCAGTAATGAAAGGTAATTCCAGATACTCAAACAGGATAATGTAGCTGCAATGCATCATAGTCGGGATCAGGATTCTTGCAATGTTTTCAAGTGCTAGGATACTGCTGGGGCTTTTTAATGAAAGTGCAATAACATATCACAAGTTTAATTCCGTTTATCTGGCCATATGTAAATCAATAGTTTCCGCAACAGCGTCTAATCCTCATTACCAGACATCGACCAGCTTATCCCTCAGGTAGGGGAGTGGGTGGCTGGCAGCTGCAGAGATAACAATGGCCTTGCTTTTACCAATAACATTATGATCAACAGTTTGGGATGATCATTTGACATCATGTTTAAGTCACCACACAAATCCATCGACTCGTGCCACAATTCACCTCTTTCCAACATAAAGAAGATGAATTTCACACAGAGTATTCGTCAAGGTAACAGCTGGGATAGGCTTCGTGTTCCTTGTTGGTACTTGCACAGATGAATTAATTGCTGTAACATCAGTAGCACCTCTTATCAATGCGTTACCATCTGGTCAAGTGTTACCAAACCAAGATGGGCATAATGCTACAGAGGTCGTTTAGATCTACCTTTGCTCAATTAATTCCCTAATTCTATCTCCTAATTTCACCTTAATTCTATGTCCTAATATCAGGGTCCCTGCTGCCAGATTCCAGATTTTCTCCAGAGCTCCTATTTCCCCAGAGTTAGCTAGACGTTCACAGCATTTTGAGATGGAAGTACTTTTTTTTTCATCTGGTGCTAACTGGAGTAATCGGATCAGTGGCAAATCGCTGGTTTCATAAATCTAGTGGGGATAGGATATAGGGGATAATACAGAAAGGCTTATGTCAAAGATTTGCATCTTCAGGAAATACTGGCTTCCACAGTGCCTGATGCTTAACAGTAAGCTACTGTCTTACAGCACCTGGCTACTTTGCAAAGTAGTCCGTTTGAGAGCCTTGATATGCAAAATACCACAGCTAATCCAGCCAGACAATCCTTGATCACTTTGTGGCTCCTCAAGTAAGTGAGTAAGAGAACGTTCCTTGGTGCACAACTTCTAATAATCTAATGAAAGACACTGCAGGCTGGTAAAACTGCAATATTTTAAATATTTTATTCCTGTTTCCATTCTGTTCCTAAAGCAGGAACAGATTCATTACTGCTCTGTATGGACTGTCTCCCTGTACATTTCCTTGCCATTGATTTCTGTTTCACTAGAACAGGCTCTTAGTCACCATTCCTTTCACTTTCTGCTGTTCCATCCTCTATTTAATTCAAAACATTATTTTGATATTGTCCTTCTCCCTCCTCCTAAAACATGAAGATCATCTTCTCTTCCTTGACCTGCTCATCCTCCTGCACACAGCCCTATTAAATTTCCTCCCTCCAACAGAGCCTTCTCCCTCTGAATCCTAGGAAAGCATCAATTCAGGAGGAGCTATATTGAAAAGACAATGAGGTAGCAAAAATGTATGTGTGACAGATAAAAATATATAGAATTAGTACTTACAATAGAAAGGTTTCAGGTGAGCCAAAATTAATACAGCATCCAAAATGTACATAAGCTATTTTAAAAAAGGAAACCAAATACAGCACTAATTTTCAGAGAGATCCCCTCCCCCTTATTTTCTTTCCTTTTTTTGTAGCCACCAGTTGCTACATGGTCTCTGGGAAACAATGACTTTGCCAAAATCCTCAGGCTTGTCTGTTCTCTTCTGGTTTTCTGCAGTATTGTGATCCAGAGAAGTACTAAAAGCCAGAGGGAGATTATACAGCTCCTGTGTTCATTACAGGAGCATCTCTGACCTTTGTAATTCAAACTGTACAATAGAACTGAAGGATTGAAGCATCACAATACGTACCAACTGTGAACTGTTTCTATAATAATAGTAATAATAGCAATAATTCAAGTTTTTGTTACTCACTCCTTGCTGTGATGTAGCACAGGCCCGTAACTGCATTTACTCCACAGATCTTAATCCAGCCTCTGTGAGAAGCAATTTGTTGGGGATTTCAAAACATCCTCTGAGATCATACTAGAGTTTTATGCAGAAAACCTCTCATAATCCCTCTCAAAACTAATATGGAGCTATTTCTGGATCTTATGCTTCTTTTGGACTAGGCTTGGCTGGAGAGTGTGAACAGTACATGAAAAGCAACTGCAGTGCAAGCTGTATGTGATGAGGAAAGAGTCGGGAGCAGCTGCTTCTGCAGGTTCACAGAATCCTGTGGGTGCAGCACAGCAAAGCAGGTAAGCACAGGTGCAAAACACCTCCCTCCAGCACACACTGCAAGTGTACAGATATCATCTGATCTCATGAATTTAAACTTGGCTTTCAGTGAACAGGACCCAAGTGAAGAAACATGATTTGTAGTGTCTTCTGCTTGCTCGTGTCAGGCACCTTTGTTTTGCCCAAAACCAATGTAGGGTTTACTACCAAAGCAGAAAACAAAGCAAATGTGTCTTTCAGTGCTGCCTGAAGCTGGATTCTTAAGAGGACTACAATGACAACAATAATTACATCTTTTAGTACAAATGTGGGAGTGGAAAATAAAGGCTAACAAAACAAGGGTGCAGGCTCAAAAGGAAAAGTAAGGGCTGCTTGTTAAGAGTAGTGCATGAAGTGTTTCATAAATTTATTCAGAATTTGCTGTGGTAAAAGTTCCTGAGATATTTCCTGATAGAACTTGCATAGTGTAAGGAATTACACTGACATTTTGAAGACTCCTTCTAGGTTAAAAGAGCCAAAGAAAAGAGGTAAAGCAGCTTCTTCAGCTCAGTGCCTGCATAAATTCCTTAGGGAATGGAAATGCATTTCCCAATGCCACCTTGCTGAGACTCATTAGACATTCATTTATTAATTCAGTGCTTTTAAAAACACTGATAGCAGCAATCTACCAATCATGAACACATGATGCAGACAAATGAAGATATGTACTGATTACAGTTCTAAAGAAAAATGAGGAAACATTACCATATGCATTTTTAAAAGTACATTATAAAAGCCTAAAATCCTACATTATAAAAATGTACTGAAGTATATTTTAAAAACAAAACAATGCCACGTAACACATACTGCAAAAACCTTCACACCTAATCAAAAAGAAAGCAAGCTTCCTCTGTAGGTAAGGCTGATCCTAATTTTGGGACAACATTGCTCTCTTGAAGTACTCTGCTCTCTGTAGAAACTGAGAGGACCTCTCATAGTTAAGGTGAAGAGTATTTAAAAGCAGCTTTTTAATTTGGGTTTTAATATCTAGTCAATGATTTTAAAAGAAGCTCTAAATCACAGAATCAGAGAATCACTCAGGTTGGAAAAAACCCCCTTAAGATCATGGAGTTCAACCATTAACCCAGCCCTGCCAAGCCCACCACCAAAGCATGTCCCCAGGTACCACATCCACACATCTTTTAAACACTTCCAGGGATGGTGACTCCACCACTTCCCTGGGCAGCCTCTTCCAAACTTGGATAACCCCTTGATTCTAATATCCAATCCAAACCTCCCCGGCACAGCTTGAGACCATTTCTTCTCATCTAATACTCAAGATTAAGAAGCATTTGGTCATAAAAATTTATAAAATTGTGTATTATTTCTCTTCCCTCATTTTGCTTAAATGCGAGTATTTCATTGCTAAAATGTACTTAGTTAAAAACTTTTTTTGACATTGCTAGGTGTCATGAAGCCCCCCCAGACCCCAACGAAACTGAACATCCATTTAGTCGGACTGTGTAAGCAGAAGGGAGTTATGCTTTCCTCTCCTATATTAACTAAATGGGGGGTTTTGCATAAAAGAACTGATCCCTGAGCACTGCTCAGGTTTATCTGCAGCAATTTAAAGGGCAATGACCCCAGCTGCCAAAAATTACTCTTTCAACAGATGCAATGGAGCTGGCAGTGGGTCTGTTCCTCAGCTTCTGTACTTCACCCTCCACCAGCTATTAATGCTCATGGAAAAGACCCCCCGGGACTTCTTTCCCCCAGCTCCCTCAGGCTCCTCCTACACCAGATGCTTGGGTCTCTTCACCTTCCCAGGACCTGCTCCAGGACCTGCTCCAGTGTGTCCATGTGCCCTTTGTGCTGGGGAGCCCAGAATGTGACACCCCAGTGGGGCCCGACCAGTGATGAATAGTGGGCTCAGAATATTTGAATAAAGCTTCTAAACCAGCACCTACAGTAACATTTTAAAGGTTAGTTAAAGAGAAAGTACAGTTTTTCTTAAAATGGAGTTTAGAGACCTTACTAGTACTTCCCATAAAATCTTACAGAGTTCATTCCCAAGCTGGGGTTTATGTTCATTTTTAATCCACGCTTTCTGATTTTTCTTTTGGGCTGTAAGCTTTACAGAAAATTTCTGTCATTTTTATTCCCTTAGCTCAACACTTCCAGTTTGCTTGTGGGAGGCAGAACCAGCATTAGGCTTGTAACCACACTTGGGAAGCTCAGGACGACAGGGTTTACTTCCAATACTCAGCTATCTTTTAAATAACTTTTATCTAATCTAACCTAGTCGGTTTCTCCAGATCTTTGGTGATGGGTTTTCGGCATGGTTGCTTGAACATAAACCCAGCCCAAATGGAGATCACCAGGTCAGCTGAAGAATTTAACACAGATTTTACCTGGTTGAAAAATCAAATTAAAACCATTGTCTATGGAACTCTAAACCAGCAGTCTGCTGAACTTTACTGGCTTTGACTAATGCACATACCCCACTGCCTTTAACAATCAAGGCCAGTCAGGGAGCATCTATAAGGAAATACAGGAAGATCTGACAGGATTCAACTTGACAATGCTGCTTTCCCCGGCAAACTGGATTTGCTGGCTATTGAAGTATGCAGTTTAGATGAAAACATCTGAAATCCATTAAGCTGGATTTTTGCAATTATTTTATTTTATTTATTTTGTTTCTAGTGTGATGCTAAAGAAGAAAGCAGAAAAATATTAACAACAAATGTTACATTCTCTTAGGATAACAGGAGAGGTCACAAAAAGAACTTGTACTCCAAATCACTAGGTATGTAAAAAAGCCCAAACAATACTTCATTTCTGCTTTTGCCTGCTGGCAAATAGCCTGATGGAAGCCTTAAAGGCCAACCATGGAGACAGGGAATACTTAAAAGCAGGCAGATAAAACTGATGTGTTTGTGTACTTAGCCAGCCTAAAGGCTCAAATAAAAATGGTATCTTCCTTACAAGAGGGAAGATAACTACAAACTACAGGTGACTCAGAAAGACAGGGAAGCTCAAGCAGTAGATGTGAGGAATCCAAAACATGCATGAGAAATGCTAGCAGCAGCAAACTCTAAGATTAAAGTTTCAAGATTACACAGTGTGTGTGTGTAGCCACACAAGATCACTGTAGCTTTGTAGAGACTGACTGTCATCATCACAGTTCTAAACATTTCTCATTCTGAGGAAGAAACTGCAGATGTTTGCTGCTCAAATTAGACATCACCATCTCTCCCTAATAATGTATATGTATATATGTAACTAAGGAAAATGAGGAAAGAAAGGAAAAAAAGGAGCTTAGTCTTTTCTTAGGACTTGGAAAGTTGAACAGGAGAGCAGCTATCAAATGTTCTCGTCTTGACATGCACTCTATAGATAAAAGTAATAATGTGAGAAAATTACGTAGGAAGGGAATGGAACAAGCATTATAATGGAATGTATCTTGTCTTGAGAGCCTCGTATTTTTTGTCCCAAAACCATGGAAAATATGATACCTACACACACTAAGTATGGCATTCTCAAATCAGGCCACAGACAAGTTAAAATTTTATATGATGTTGATAATAATATTACTAATACAGTTAGTATAATAGTTAATATTAAGTAATTGCAATCATATTTGGTATATAAAGAACATTGCAGATCCCTTCAGAAATGCATTTTCCAGAAAAACTGGGGTTTGTTTCTGCCTTTTTTTGTGTGTGTAAACGCAGTCATGGAGGGGCACATACAAACAATTCCATCCCAAACACAATGCAGTATCAAGTATAAGGAGAAATTTTTCTTTCCCATACAAATGCCAGTTGTCCTCCTTGGAAATTCTTTACTGCCAGATTTCAAAACACAGAAATTTTTACCAGTTTAAAGATTCATTCCCTTTCCCTCCATAGAATTACATAAATGAAAGCTTTATATGTTACAGAGGATGTGAAGTGTTAAAATGTCCGTATGCTTATATTTGTTTTCTGTATCTGTCTGCAGGTTATGTTCACGTTCCTGAAATGATCCTTCCTCTGGAAATCTTTGGTGCTGCCATGTTGGCTGTGATACTTTGTGAATAAAACTCAAACACTTGTCTGTGTATTAAACAGCTGCTACAAGACTCTATAGCCTTTAGAAGCGTGTCTAATCCTTACTAACACAGGCATTCTCCTTAAAAATGCACAGTTGAAGACTCCTTGAAAGAAGAGTTCGTAGGAGCAGACTCTCGCACTTGTGTATTAACAGATACTCAGATTAATATCAAATAAAGTAATTTAAAAGGTCAAACAGAAGAGATAGGATAGGACTGACGGCTATTCGTAGCTCACGTCACCCTAGGAGAGAGCACAGAAAGGGCAGCAGCAATTCTCGTGCTTTACCTGAGCTGTACGTGGAGGTTCCGCCACCCACCCCGGGGCTCGCCCGGGGCTTCGGGGCGTTTTGGCGCTGCCGCCCCTTCGGGGGACCTTTTGGGGCCAGGGAGCGGCTGTGACACCGGCCCCGGGAAACCGAAACAAGCGGCGCCGCCCTCACGGGCTTTCCACCTGAAGGAAGGGAGCGAGTTTCCCTTCACTCATCCTGCTCCCTATTTTCCTCAGCCCGTCACATCTGGGTGGCATCTCTACTGACCCGCATTCGCGCCCCTCGCGCTCTCCAGGGAGCAGCGCCTGCAGCAGCAGCAGCAGGAGGAGGAGGAGGTGGAAGAACCACGGCGCGCCCGCCCACGCTGGAGGTTTGGGTGGGGAAGCGGCTCAGCCGCCTTCCCGGGACCGTCCTGGCGGCGGCAGGAGCTGGAGCATCCAAACATCCTCTTCCTCCGCATAGCCGCGGTTTTCCTCCGGGATGGATCCGCGAACGCAGAGTGCCCGGCTGGGGCCTCGCTATTCGCGTGGGACTTCTTTTATTCTTAAAAAACAAAGACCCCAAAAAAAGACCAAATAAATTTCCCCCCTTCTCCCAAACCACCAAAAGAACAAGAAAATTACTTCAGAAAGGGCAGACTTCAGTGATTGAACAGTTACAGAACTCGGCACTAGTGAGGTCACGTCTGAAGTGCTGTGTCCAGTTCTGGGCTCCTCAGTACAGGACAGACAGGGAGCCACTGGAGAGGGTCCAGGGAAGGGACACAGAGATAATGAGGGGTTCTGGATCACCTCTCTTATGATGAGAGACTGTGGGAGCTGGGCCTGTTCAGTCTGGAGAAGACTGAAGGGAATCTCAATGATGCACATAAATATCTCAAAGGCGGGTGTCCGGAGGATGTGCCAAACTCTTTTCAGTGGTGCCCAGCCACAGGACCAGGAGTAATGGCCATAGGGTAACATACAAGAAGCTCCACCTCAACATGAGGAAGAACTTTAAACTGAGAATGGCAGAGCCCTGGAACAGATTGCCCAGGGAGGACTCTCCCTCTGTGAAGACATTCCAACCGCACCTGGACGAGTTCCTGTGTCACCTGCTCCAGGTGACCCTGCCTTGGCAGCGGGAATGGATCAGATGATCTCCAGAGGCCCGTCCCCTACCACTTCTGTGATTTTGTGAACACTGCAATAGTCTGGGACAAGTTACTGCGGGCAGCCTCAGGACCGGCCGGGCCCACGCGGGCGCCGCATCCCCACAGGTAAGCAGCGTCCCCGCGGAGGCGCGGGGACGAGAGGGACAAGAGGGAGGGCGCGGCTCTCGCTCACCTGCGCTCACCTGCGCTCACCTGGGCGTGCGCAGCCCGCGCTCCCGCCCCGCGCCGCGGCCCCGCCCGCGCCCG
>VYZT01001338.1:1843-46777 GCA_013400735.1 Pomatostomus ruficeps | reverse complement strand
CCGGCCCCGGAGCCGCGCGTCGGGCAGCCCGCGCCCCCTGCGCAGCCCGCGGTGAGTGCGAACTTGGCGGGGCGCTGCACCTGCCCGCGGCCGTGCCCCAGGGGAGCCGGGGCCGCGGCAGGCGGCAGCGGGGCGGGAAGGAGAAGCGTGTTCCCTCTAGTTAAAAAAAAAGAAAAAATTAAAAAAGGAAAAAAAAAAAAAGAAAAAAGCANGATTAAGCCCTTGAGGCGGGGGCTCGGAGCGCGGCGGGTCCGGGAGCACTTCCGCGGGGAGAGGCGTGAGCGCTCCCGGGGCGGCTCCCGCCGGGCGCGGGGCAGGGGCCGGGACGTGCGCGCTGCGGGCAGCGCCTGACGGAGCGCGGGCTGAAACACACCTCGGGTTGTCCTTCAGGGCTGCAAATACCTGCCCGAGGGCAGCGCTGTGACAGACGCCTCCTGCCGAGGAGAGAGCCGCGATTCCCAGGGCGCGTCCTCCTCGCCTGCCTGACACCCTCCCCCGCCGGACGCTGCTTTCCTCGGGAGCCGGAGCCGAAGGGAAGGAGGCAGAGGGCCGCCGCTCACCTTCCCGGCTGGCCAGGGCTTCCCGGAGCGGCGAGCGTGTGGAGCCGGCGCTGGAAGCCGTAGCCTGCGGTGAACTGGCCATGGCGAGTGAAGGCAAACAAGTTGTTCAGCCAACAGGTGATGATGCAGGAGGAGGAGGAGGAGTGGGAAAAGAAGGAAATGCTGCCGAAGGGGGAAGTGTGCTGCAGCCTTTGAATCCAGGAGTCCCCATCCGAGGCATCAAGATGAAATTCGCTGTGCTGACAGGGCTGGTGGAAGTTGGTGAAGTGTCCAACAGAGACATAGTTGACACTGTGTTTAATCTGGTAAGTTGAGTGCCTGAACGAGGGGAGAGAACAGCACGGGTCTGCAGAAGAATCTGCAGGTTTTTGATGTTATTTTTCTGTTAATCATTTTTTACACGTTTACACTTTCACCATGCTGGATTTCAACCATGTTCTTTCTACTTACCACATAAGCTGGGAAAAAAGCATATGAGCCTCTTTATATATGCACTTACACTTGAAACAACTCTACGCATCCTCCCCCTTTGTTTTCCTCAGAGAAATTGTTGCTTTGTTTAGAACTGAGAAGCGTATTGTTATGTTTAAACATTTAACAGGTGTACTCAACAAGAAAGTTAAATGTTAATTTAGTAACTCAAACTGTCATCAAAACACACACGTTGTTTTGAGTCAAAACAGTTTCTCCCATGAAGATGTTTACATCCTTTTTTGCTTCCCCTTGGCTTTGGAAGTAGGCAGAACTTTCATGTTCTGTGTGCAGGGAGTGAGGGTGTCTGCTTTTTGGGGAGAGTAGAATGTAGTTTCAGTGTCCTTTTTTAAATTAATGAATTAGGGACTCGGCTGCTATTTTTCAAATGCTGTGTGGATGTATCTAATATTTCATAACAGATCTCACTAAACATTGAGGATACAACTTTTCCTTGTTGAAGGTACGAGTGTAATATATACCATTGAACTTCTTGGGCCAATTGCTTTGAATTGCATAATTTAAAGCAATTAGACTAGTTAATAATGTTTCCTTTATGCAGGAGAACCAAACATTAAGAGAAAAACTCTCAAGTTTACAAAGATACTCTGCTATTACCAGAGGTCTTAAAATATCTCTAAAAACAATTATCGTCCCTCCTTCCTTTGAGTGAGCAGCTCTGACTCTAAAACAATGTGGTTTCTGACAAACCAGGAAGTGACAGCATTTAATAATATAAAGCTCAGTAACAAGGAAAGTTGAAGCAGAAATCATACTGGTTTTTTATGCTGTTTGCATTTCAGTTATTTTGTTATTAGCATTCTTTGCTACATAAAAGCTTTAATGGTCACAAAGTATTTGTGTGCAGTGTCTGTTTCATGTTTTTCGGTGTTATCTTCTTGGGTTATGATAAATATTTATTTTGGAATATTTTCATATTAACAGTGTAGTGCTCTAGTTTGCGTGGATGAAAGTCTCAATACAGAGGAATGGCAGTAGTGACAAAAAAAAAGGTGCAGATCAGAGGTTTCATGGATGCTTCAAGTATGAGGAAGTGATTTAAGTTACTTGGAGTCCACTTGAAAATTGTCCTGGACAAAACCCAGTGCTCACATGTATGGACATAAGGTTCAAAAGGAAATTCTGGTGAATAGTTTAGAATTTGGGACACTTGTGTGAGGGGAAATTGTTCATGAGTGTGTTAAATTTTACTTTGTTTCTAGTGTGGTCTTTTGAGTGGTATGCTGGAGGTGTATTTTATGGCAGCAGTGGAAAGAGATTGAGCAGAACAATTAAAAATGTAAAAGCTCCTTGATTCCTGTGATTCCTGTTCTGCTCCATTTTGTACAAGAGAGGAGCAAAAACTTCAGTGTGATTCAGAGTATCCTTGATTTTAGATTTAAGAGGTCTGGAGAATTTGACCTGTGGACTGCATTTTCCTGGATCTTGATTTCCCAAATAGATAGGGGAGAGTTTCTTGCCTTGGAAATTTCTGAAACTGCGTTCTCGCTTTTTCTGCAAGTGAAACAGCCTCCCTGACCTCTGTGAGAAGATTCCTCAACCATTTCAGTACACCTGCCTACATGTGGGAGGCTAAAGGTCATGCTCGTGCCCCACATTATTTTATCAGCTGATGGGTGTCATGACACGACCAACAGTTTGGTAGTAAGGACACTTTGCCTGGATATGTGAGAACAAAATCCAAATTTTGGGGCAATAGCAAAAACAGTAGGCCCCTTGATTTCTCTGAGTCCCAGGAAAACATCAGCTAGCTGCAAATCAGCTGTTCTGGAAGAAGATGTCTCAGGGTTAAGTGGTTTTATTCAAACTGAAATGCATGAAAAAATCAAACCAGCCAACAAACTCTCAGCTTTTGTTACAGGAAGCCATTCTTTTCTATATTTATTTTTTATAAGAACTGTGAAGCTGACTTTTTAATGTAGCTTTTTGGGATGTGAGGGATATGCAGTCTCCCTACAAAGCAGTACTCACATATCTGTCATGGAGTTCTGCCTCTGTGCAGTTGTTACCTGTGACCACTTCATTTTGTGAAATCTGAAATCACACTGACCAGAATTTAAGGCGTGTCAAGTACTGGTTAGCAGTGTTGTAGTTAGTTTTCTTTGTGTGGGTGTACAGAAAATCTGTGACTTTTATCTGAAGAGGTGACTCTTGGCTCTGGCTTTTCTGGTCGTTTGTTTCCCAATGGCTCTTGGGTGTGTGCAGGTGGAGCTGGGCTGTGCCAATCATGCTGGGATCTATTGCTGCTTGGTGGGGTTAAGCCCAGCGTATCCCCTCCTGTTTGGTTTCATTCTCTGCAGTGACTCATGGCTGCAGTACCTCCGGGGTGGGAGCAGGGATCTGCTAGCCTGCTTCTTGTGCTTTGGAAAGAGGACACCTGCACTGTCTGGGGATTTTTTGATCACTAAATTGAGGCATCTTTGGACCAGAGTGCAAGGAGGGCTGGGCAAATCTGGCTAGAAAGGTGGTTTATCATATTTATTCTTTAGGGCATAACCACCTTCAAATGTGAAGAGATTATTTTTTAAATAGGGATGTTAGGTACCCTAATTTTAATTTCCTGAGAAAACATGTTGCTCTTCGTTATGCCCTTCCAACTTGCTGTAGCATATGGAGGTTATGTAGAATTTCTTTCTCTGTGGTGGAGAGTCAAGAGAAGCCCAAAGTGCTGTCATCCTGCTTCTCATCTTTAAGTATTTAAGAGGTGGTCACATTCTATATGTGAAAGACTCAGGAGGTCAGAAATCTAAAGTGCACAGTAATTGCCCTGCTGCTTACTAAAGAAATTTAAGCCTCTGTAGTTCTGATTACTTGAGCAAATAAGTTGTTCACTTCAGCAGTGTTGGATCTTGGAGAGTCTCCTCTAACATTTTCTCTGTCCAGCAGTGTAACAAAGTGCTCAGTGAGCTCACTTCTAGCATCAAAACTCTACTAGTCTCGTTTTGTTGTCTTTGGAAATTCTACTCCTAGAAATACACAAGTTGATCTGCTTTGTTTTGGTCAGTTTTCTCAATGAACACAGTTTTCCAGCCTATGTTGATTATGTCTTTGTGTATTTCAGCACCTCTTAAAAGTGAAGAGACGAATAGGGACTTTCAAGAAACTGATTATTCTGTGAGAAACTTTGACAGCAGGTTCTTGTTCAAGTAGTAATCTATTCTGTTACTTTTTTTGACAGACTAAGCTAAACTATGCATATATATTCCTCATGCATTGTGAATTTTATTTTTTATTGACTTTGGGCAGCAATAACTCCTTGAATTTCCTTTGTATACAAATCAGGTGAATTCCTGTTCATTGCCTCATATTTATCCCCTCTTAGTTTATTAAAATAAAAAACCCTCCTGGCTGGAAGAGATGATAGAATGGAAAAATAAATCACTTACAGAGGGATCTGTTACTAACTTAAAATAGCTCTAAGTCAGTTTTGTCTTAAAAAGCTTTAGCGCTTCCGATTGTTTTATTGAACATGGTATCGATTGTTACTTGATTAGGTTCAATTTTTTCCCCTCGGTCTGTGCTGCAAAGACTTTTTTTCAAATATTCTCTTTGGCGAAGAGAATGTACTGTTGCTTCTGATTCTGTTCATGGATTATGAGGTCCTCACTAAGAGTGACAAAGTGAAAATGAGAAAGAAATAGAAGTTTTTATCACCTTTGGAGGAAAAATAATGGGATGTGAGGAGCAGAGGCTAAAATTGCTTTGTAAATTTAATTTGTCAGCTCTTTCATGTCTGCCAGACTTTACTGTGTTTTAAAACCACAAACAAATAATCAACCTAACTTAAAAAAATCCTTACCGATTACTTTCCTGCTGATACAACAGGTTTCTAAGTTGGATGGTTTTAGTACGCTAATGCAACTAGAACACTATAACTCATAATGGTTTTTATGAAGTCTAAATTCCTCTTTTTTCATCTCTGGTCACAGACTTTGCATGTATCATATTGTAGAAAACCTCCAAAGCTAATGCTAATAGAATTAAATGTATTGCAGTAGTAAAAATCCACCATAGATGTCTTTAAAACAGTGTGTTCCTTTCATTACATTACTGTATGTTTTTAGAGATTTTATTTTCTACATAAAGTTAGCAATGCTGATGAAAAGAGTAACCAAGTAGCTTCTAGAATATCACTGAATATTGTGTATTTCTTAATAGATGCAGTCTTCCTTAGTAGCTTCCCAGTAAGTACACCTCTGGCTACAGTTACCCTAGTTCAGTCACTTCTGGCCACTTACAGTATGGATGATAAGGTAAGTCTGTGGCTTTAGCTGGGTCAGGCTTGTACGGGTTTAAAAAAAAATCATAATAAATTGAACAGTCAGCTGTCTTAGTGGTCATGCATGGTTTTTGCTTACTGAGGTGATGCATATTGGGTTTTTTTCCAGGTGTTGATGCAACTTGGACATTACTTTGTAGTTAGTGGAAATATCACCCCATGTAGTAGGTGCAGAAATTGAAGGAAATTTTGTGGTTAGGTGAGGAAGGTATGGAATGTAGTGAGATGGCGATGGCAGTCTCTAATTAGGCATGCTAGCAATTTAGAAGATTGTCTACACTCAGAAGAGGAGCTCATTTGCACTTTGGCTGTGGTATCAACTCACTTCTGTACCTGCAACTTAAAACACATTGTAGGACAACAAAATTTTGAGGACAAAATCATAAAGACCACACCGGAAAGTGTGCAGTTTTGCTTACTCTTCCTCTAACTTGGCAGACTTTTATAGCTTCTCGTGTCCAGTCTGAAATTCCAAGTGTCCATGAAAGTCTGTGAACGTGCCCTGTGTTTTCCAGCGGTGCTGGCATCCTGTACTGACATTAGTGGGCTCTGTACAAACATAAAATAAAGCTAAAAAAGCAAGACTGAACTGGACATTTACATATATCATGTCTTAATAATGCAGTATTTGTTAGACAATTTGTTAGACAATTGCTAATTAAGCAGTCTGTTCTACAAGGACGCCTGTTCAAAATGTGTTCATAGCATGGCTTAGAAGTCCCCTTTAGAGGGGAATGCATCAATTCAATGACAGATTTTTCTAGGTAGTGTCTGGTAACAAAGAAGAGGGAGTCAGGTTTCTGTTGCAGTTGCTTTGCTGTCTCCAGGTTGTATTTTGTGCTGCTTCTGCCAGACAGTACTTGACTGGATGGACCATGGGCCTGACCCAGTAGTGCAGAGAGCACAGCAACCTAGGGGCCATATGGACTGGCTCAGGAAGAGCATCTGCGGATTAGGGAATAGGATGAAATTAGTCAAAAGCATCAGGGAAGCAGGTGGATGGCATGTCAAGGTTGCCACAAAGGCTGGACATTGCAGAGGGATACAAAAATAGATAATTATAAATGCTCGCTGAATCAGCACGCTTTGGTTCACTCCTCCAATAACTTCTTTGAAGATGAGTGTGAGTGAAGAGAAGGCTTTTGAAGTTGCTGTATTAGAAATCAAAGATGAAGTATTTGCTCAATTAATTTTTGAGGTAGTGTTGGCTTGGTACAGTATTTAGTACTCAATGGCCAGTCAAGTGTACATTCAGTTGCCGAAGTTTGCTGAGAAGTCCCAGTCTTCTGAAAATCATCAAGCCTGATATTTTTTTTGGCATGTGTTAAGGTTTGAAGGCTGATGAAAGATAAAAATGGGCTTTGTCTGTGGTTTCCTTCACTATCTGTGTATTTGCTTTACCACGTCCTGGTGAACCTGTGCTCATTCTGAGCTGTCTCTCACTTGACGTGGTGTTCTGACCTTTTAGTTTTTGCTAGATAAGTTGGCACCTTAAAGCACTGGTAGCTTCTGTTTTCATGCAGTCATCAAGTTCTTTATGAGCCTTAAGGAGGAGGCTTTAATCCATTGCACAGATGAAATAAGCTCTGCGGTTTAGTCACTGGAATGTGAAATAGCTTCTTGCTACCTTTGGTGTTTCTGTCTTTTTTCTGTCTTCTTTAAAAATCTATTCTGTCAAATTCAGTCTTGTGTGCATTAAATTTATGCGTATCTTTTTAAAGAACTTCTATTTCTTTTAAGTGGGTCAATCTGGCAGAAAGTTTTTGTTCATAATCACTAATTACAGTTAGCTGACTTTCTGCTGTTCGAGTGTCTTCCCCAGCCCCCAGATGCCTTGCTGGCCTCTTTGTAACGTTTTGCATAATGGTTTTTGCTATTAGCTTGACCTAATTACTAATGTCCTAATTTAGATTGCACTTCTGCTTTAAGTAATTCTGGATTTTTCTGGTGGACTTGATATCAGGCTAGAGCATATTACTGCCCATCCAAAAGCTAGTTCGTCCATTTTTATTTGACCCTGGGAATCCCTCAGGCTTTGTCTGTGAGTTCTGGCCATTTGCCAGGAGTCTGAAGGCTCCCATGAATATGCGGAAAGCAGGATACTACTGGCACCTGCTTTGTGAACGCCCTCCGTGGCCAGCGGAGACCATGGTTTCCAGCATGCAGCGCTCTGTGCTTAGAGCAGATAGCAATCGAGATGCACTCTTGCACAACTGCTGTAATCAAATTCACCAAATGATGGTACTGCAGGAGTTGCAACAGTACCTTTCCCTGAGACACTGGAGGCTTTGTGCTGTCACTGGGAGCCTGGAATAATTTGTGAAGAGCTTGCCTTGCTACAGTGCTTTAGATTCCAGAGCTTCACAAACAGGCATAAGTAGTTCCTAAATAGAAACTAATTTGTGGAGAAGAAAAATGTAATGTCTTCTGTTGCACTGGATTCCCCTAGTAGTAACTGGGGAGCTGGGAGCAGCTATGTCCCAGGCATGATTTTCTTGTTAATAGCTGCCTTGAGAAGATATTTAAATGAGAATTGCTAGTGGGAATAGGATGTGCTCTGTTGCCTCCTGTAAATGCTGTGAGAGTTTGAGCTGCAAGTTGCTTTACTGCAGCCTGCATATGAATAGTTTTGTTGATGTTTTTGTATTCTACATATATCTAGGAAAAAAGATTCCATATGCATTAATGCAGAAAATTCAGATTATTTTTTTGTGTGACTGAAAAGCTGGAATTGAATTGTTCTGGCAAAAACCTCTTCTCCTTTGTTGATGCAGCTAAAGAAATCTATACTTGAAGAGCTTCTGGGTTATTGTTCCTTTACAGTTGGAAATCAAAACCAGAGAAACTGTGTAGGACTCACCTGTTCTATCAAAGTGTGTTATGTGTGTGTCAGAATCTCCCCTTTTGCCATCAGCAGTTGTTCTCTAAGGTGTTGACAGAAATTACAGAGATAAATTCACTAAATGGAGTCTATCCTATTTGCCCCACTTAGATACTCCAAATTTCTAGGTTTGTCCCGGGCTAGCCTTGTAAAACAGTAACTGTAAGAATGCATAGGGTGACCTGTAGCTTATTTATTCTCTCCTTGGGAATGCTGAAAGACAAGAGGCACCAGGAAGCAGCAGGTAAGATGGTAACTGCAGCAGGAGAGCAATTTCTGTAATAAAAGACCAGCAAGAGAACGAGTGGCATCTTGTAGTGAACTGGGAAATATGTGATTATGGAGTCCAGGATGCTGAATGTTTGCTTGATAAATCCCTCACAAAGTGGTTCCTTTATCACACTCTGTATGTTTGGATGGGAATTGTACTGGCTGCTTTCCCAAATGTGATTAGGATGGGGGTAGGTGGGGAGTGAGGTAAGCCCTGTTACTGTAGAACTGCTGCATAAAGGCCTTGCAGATGCTGCAACTTTTAAGTTTTTGTAGTCTGTTATTAGAGAAGCTTTTAAGTTGTGCTTCCTGGAATTAAAACAGTGTTTGTAAGGACAATTGTCTTTTGCATGATTGTTAACAATCCAGGTGGGCCTTGTAATCAAGCACTGCTTAAGAAAACCAACTGACCCCTTCCCCCCCAAAAAAACCCCAAACCCAGCCAAAACCACCTCCCCTTCCCCCCCCCCCCAAAAATCCCAGTAAAATCAAACAACCCATCACAAAACCAACCCCAACATTTTTTTTATGTGGAATCATAGACTTAAGTTACAAAGTATGGGCAATGATACAGAAGTAGAATTGCTGATGAGCCTTAAAACAATGCAGTTGAGGGGAGGATAGGAACCAGATGACTAATGTTGTGAATGGTGAATGACTGTTAAATATACAAATGGAAACTATCAGTCCAGTCAGCATCTGCCTCCTGCTAATGTTTTTGTTGAAACTAAGCATGTGATTTGTCTTTAGTTGTGGTTGTGAACTTGATTGAAAAGAACTTGCAAGCTTTTTTTTTTTCTTCCTTGTATAATGGGAGCTTACTTATACTGTAGGATTTGGTTCCGGTGTATAATTTAGGTGCCCTAATGCCTGGGTTTTAGGTATCTGATATAGAATATAAAACTGACTAACTGTGACTGTATTTTTTGGAATGTGTTTTGAAACACCAAACATGAGATGGGGAGCTGTGTATGTTTAATATATTGCTGCTTTATAGAGTGGGAAAACACTGAGGTGCTGGGAATGGGTATTTCAATTAGGGTTGCTAAAGGTTCTCTGTCCAATTTGTAATCTACACCTTCTGAAGCTAGGATGTTCTTAAAACTTCAAATTTCCTTGTTTTAAACAGGATAGCAGTGGTGCTCAACTCAACAGTAAAGTGCTGTGAAAAGAGTTCTCAGCATCAGAAACTGTACCAGTGGTTTCTCGTCTTTATATAAATCAGGAAATGCTTATGGGGAAATTATTGCCGTATTTCCTTGCCCATTTCTTCCTTAAAAGTAAGGTTCCCATCTTGTGCCATGCTAGATTATCTACTGCTTAACCTTGCACCAGGGCACTGCTTTGTCCTTTCTGTGCCCCCCTCGCCTCCTCTTCCATGACGTGGCACCTGCTGCCTTCATCCTTGGCTGCAGAAGTGAGTCCTGAGCATTCACTGGAATCTGTGGCAGGCAGGGAATCTGTGAATGCCGCTGTGTGCTGCAGTTGCTGTGGCTCAGCTGATGGGCAGGAACATTGCCTTGGGAAGATGTTTATTCCATGACTCATCTGAGACCTGGTACCTGGTGCTGCAGACTTGTGCCCTCCCTGTGTACTCCTTTTCAAGCGGAATGTATATGGCACTTTGGGAGTTCTGCTGGTTTGAAGTCTCACCTCTGTGGGAAGCAAAAGCCACCCTGATTTCCCTCCTTAGTAGGAAGAGATTCAAATTGCCATTTGTCAGGAGTGCAGAGTGAGGGTGCTGTGAGTGACTTATAAAGGAACACTTGTAACACCTCCTCTGCAAAGACCAGGCTCATATACAGTGAAAAATGCTGGATCCATGAGTATGGGAAGAAGGCACAGAAAGAAACAAGTGTCAGACCTTGTGGTTAAGGTGTTTGAATAAGGTTTTCTAGTCACTATGTGACAGGGAAGATTGGAGCTGGGAGACAGTGGATTTCTTGCCTGCATGTTAGGGCTTTACTAAAGATTTCATTGTAATGTACAAAATCCTGACTTGGTTCTTGGAAACAGAATTATTTTCAGGTGAAGGGCTTTGTCCAGTGACTGAAACATCGCCAGAGTTGCTTAGACGTATTTCAAAAAGATAGAATTTGGATGGCAGAAACTTGGGTTTCTTGCTTCGTGATGGTGCTGTCATTTGTCAGGTAACCAATATCTCCATTTCCAATTAGATCATGTGGAAATTGAAAACAATGTCATATAACACTTTTTGATACAAGTTAGTGTAGCGTATTGTCTGCTCCCTCCAAAAAATAACAAAAAAAAGGCGTGTGGCGAAAATAATTTTCACATTGTCAGATGATGTAGATGAGTGTAATAAGGAAACTTGTCAGTTCAGGCATTTCCTCAGCTTGGTTTTGCGTGTGCAAATTGAGAAACCTGTAAGACTGGAGACAAAGTGGAAATGGGTAAAAAAACCCCTGAAATTTCACTTGAGTGCTGAGTTAGTCTTTATCTTTGTTGCTGTTCTTTAAAGATGGATGTGTCTGTAGGGATTCTTTAATTAGGTATGCAAGGAGATGTTGGGATCTCTTTCATTCCAGACATATGAATAGAAGTAGAGGTAAAAGTTTAGAGGAGCAACCAAGCTGCCTAAAGAAATTGTCATTAAAAAAATCACACATGAACAGTTTTGTTTAATCACTGTAATTGTGCTGTTATAAAACTTAATTATAAACTATTTGTTTCAAATTCAAACTTCTGAATTCAAATCTTGACTGTCTAAATGTCATGATCTTGTCACTATCCATCCTTTTAGGAAAGTTGTGGCAGACTGATGAAGTTACCAGTGGTTGGAGAAGGGAAAACATAGCGCCAGGTGTTAAAAGGGTAGAAAAAAGGGAACAACACAGGAAATTCCAGGCTGTTCAGTTTCACCTCTGTGCCTGACAAGAGCATGGAAAAGATGCTCCTGGAAATTGTGCTAAGGCACATAGAAAATAAGGAGGTGATTGGTGACAGCCAGCAAGGTGTCACTAAGGGCAGATCATGCCTGACAAATTTGGTGGCCTTCAGTGATGGGGTTACAGCAGCGGTGGATGAGGGAAGAACAACTGATGTCATCTCTCTGGACTTGTGCAAAGCATTTGGCACAAATGTAAACTGGAGAGGTGTGGATTTGATGGATGGACCACTCACTGGATGAGGAATTGGCTGGATGGTTGCACCTTGTGCTCCAAGGCTCAATGTCCAAGTGGAGACCAGTGATGCATGGTGTTCTCAGGGGTTGGTATTGGGACCAGTGTTATTTAACATCTGTGGTGAAGATCTGGGCAGTGGGATTGAGTGCACCCTTGCTAAATTTGCTGACAACACCAAGCTGGAAGAAAAGGATGGCATCCAGAGGGAGCTGCACAGGCTTGAGAGGTGGGCCCGTGTGAACCTCATGAAGTTCAGCAAGGCCAAGTGCAAGGTCCTGCACCTGGGTCAGGGCAATTTCAAACTCAAATACAGGTTGGGCAGAGAATGGATCCAGACGAGCCCTGGGAAGTAGGACTGGGGAGCATTTGTGGACAAAAAGCTTGACGTGACCCAGTCATGTGCACTCACAGCACAGAAAGCCAAATATGTCCTGGCCTGCATCCAAAGCAGCATGGCCAGCAGGCCGAGGGAGGGGATTTTGCCCCTCTGCTCTGCTCTTGTGAGACTCCACCTGGAGTGCTGCATCCAACCCTACTGTCTCCCCCATGAGAAGGACATGGGTCTGCTCAGGTAGGTCCAGAGGAGGCCACAAATTTCGTCCTCGATATAAGGATGAAATTCTTTACTGTGGGGGTGACGAAGCACTGGCACAGACTGCCCAGAAAAGCTGTGCATGCCCCATCCCTGGAAGTGTTCAAGGCCAGGTTGTATGGGGTTTTGAGCAGCCTGGTCTAGTGGAAGGGGTCTGTGCCTATGGCAGAGGGGATGGAACTGGATGATCTTTAAGGTCCTTTCCCACCCAAACCATTTGGTGATTTTGTAGTTTGGTGATTTTTTGTTAATCTTTATAGGAAAACCCACTTGCAAGTACACAAGAGAGTCAGAAATTTAAGCTTAACTTACATGTGGAGGCAGGGACAGGGAGAATTATTTCAGTGGCTTTTGACTTGTCCCATCTCTGTCATGTATAGTTTAGTGTCTGTGTTTTCATTTGCTCTGTAGTGTGACACTATCCTGTAGCTATTGCTGACATGTGGGGTTTAATGAGTGTTTCATGCCTCATTCCTACTCTGGTAGCTGAATCCCAGTATCTTCCTGAAGAGGGTATTTCTGTGCATTTCAATGTAGTAATGCTGCATATTACTGACAATGGGACTGGTCAGGCATGGGTTTAATGCCCATTTTTTAGCATGCATGGTACCTATTGTGCAGAATAGCTCTTTAGCTTTGAAATACACTTACTGTGTCTTCTGTGGGTTGGCAGTGCATTTGAGTTCTGTAGCACTGAGTGATCTTGATGCTTCCATTTCCTGTTAAAGTAGGTATATGGGGAAGGAGATGAACAGCTTGAAATGCTCATTTATAGTAATTTTCCTGTTGGATGTTCAACTTCTCAACTTCTAAGAGTCAGCTTTAATACTTCCTATAGTTCTGTTGCTCAGAGATATGAGGCTAGAGTTGTAGTTAGAATTCTGTTTCTCAGCTCTTAGAGAGTTTTGTTCACCAAGGATTTTTGTAAATGGGTTTATGTTTGCCTGTGACCTTACCATGCAAATTGGAAAGAAAGCTTGAATGCACATATGGATTCTTAAACCCGGTATTGATCGTTATAACAATGGCATTAATGCAGAGTAAAGGATTTCTCAATTGTTGTAATTGTATGTGCAAATTTCTATATTAGAAGAGGCATGAGCCTCAGTCTTAATATCCAGAATTTTGAAGGCAAAGATGCCTTTGTTTAGGAAGGTTAATAATTTGGCCCAGAGGAGCTATTGTCCATTATGGGCATGCATGCTAACTCTCTCCGGTTAAATTAACCATGGTGTCAAAGGAAACAGAATAATCAAATGTATGGATGACAGCTATAATTATCAAATATTAGTTACCCAAGCATGTATTTTTCATCTTCAGGCAGTGTTTAGTTATATGTGTAGTCTTGATCTCTGTAAGGCATTTCCATGTTCCGATACTGTAACCTGTAAGGTATATATACAGTCAAATGTACACCGGAAAAGACGTTAAGATAACTGAGCAGTCGCTCTCAAGAGTCAGTGGTTCATACACTAAGATTACCCCATGTCTTCAGTTTTAAGCAGTCTTCAAGGATTTTCTCTGAAGTTCTATCCTTTTTCTGCAGGCCCTGTGTGGTACTGTGCTCCAGAGACATGTGTGGGTTCAGCCTTTGATCAGATAACAACAGATCTTCTGACACACACACTGTTGCTGCACAGACACTGCTGAAGACAGGCAGGTTTAGATTAGATGTCAAGAAGAAAGCCTTCACTCAGTGGGTGGTGAGGCACTGGCACAGGTTGCCCAGAGGGGATGTGGGTGCCCCATTGCTGGGAGTGTTCAAGGCCAGGTTGAGTGGGGCTTTGAGCAACCTGGGACAGTGGGTGGCATCCCTCTGCACGGTGGGGAGTTTGGATCTAGATGATGTTTAGGGCCCCTCCCAGCTCATACCATTGTGTGATTCTGTGCTTTCAAAGCAGCAGCAAACGTGTGTTTTCTGCTGGGTGCAGTCAGGCATCAAGGAAGTGGAGTTGGAACCTAGAAAAGGAGGATGCTTGTGTTGGGCTTCCCACTGCTTGGCCCAACTATGCTTCCTCCTTGGTAATCAAGGAATATTAAGTCTAAGTACCTGGCTCCACAGCTGCCTCATTATGCTTGTTGCATTGTGTTTTTATGTGAAGTCTGAACTCCTTTTGTCTTTAAAAGGAGGAAAGGAAAATGTTTGTTCTGTTTGTTGTAACTCAGAATGTGATTTTTCCAATAAATAGCCTCACAAGCTTTACAGACTGGAGTTAAATACTGCAGTTGCAGCAGCACCCATTGTTCTTCTACTTTGTCTACACAGAATTGGTTCTGTTTCATCTGCAAATCCTGTTGTTAGGGCAGCTGGAAGGCTGAAGCTGGGTTCTCATTCTGAAAGTATTAACAAGCTGTTCTTCTTACGAAGGGTTGATTTTTCCTTCTCTTCTAATCTCCCTGTGTTTTAAAAAGGTGGGATCTATGATCATATGATTCTGTCAATACATATCAGGATATATTGCAGGATTCCACTGCTGTTAGCTAAAGTCATGAAACAATCTCTGAGGGGTACTTGGTATGTACAGGTTGCCATTTAGATGTTTGTTTCCCAATTCCTGAGGTAGAGTATATGGCAAAAAGTAGAAACCTGTTTAAAACCAAGAAATAACAATTGAAATTGTCAAATGAGAACTAGAAATTGGGAAACCGTCAAATGAGCTAAACTTCAGTCTTCTAAGACGATGTGGTTGTCTATTGCTTTGTGAACAACATAAGAACAATATTCTTGAAAAGCCAATTTATCAGTAAGATATTGCTGTGCTAATTCTGTAGTTGTCCAATATTTAAAAATAAGGAGGTGGGAAGTCTAGTTTTTAAAGCATATATTTTGCCATACAGGTACTTTTTAGCTGGTTTTAACCTGTTACAGCTGTGTCTGAAGCTCTTCAGAAAGCAATGACCTAAAACCTGAAATGAAGTTGTGTAGATAGAAGCTCTAGCAAGGATGGTATCGCGACAACTTAGGCAGTGGAATATGAAGCTGTGTTGTTGGGGATTTTTGTTTTGCTGCGGCTGTGACCTGTCCCATAACATTGGTATCACTGAAGAAAATTTGTAAACACTCAAGTCCTCTGGTAGACTTGGGGCTGAGGAGCTACAACTTTTTTTTTTTTTTTAAATCTATTGGGAAAATGGCAAACTTTTGTGTTTCATTGCAACAATCTGTTTGTCCCTAAAGTTAGCCTTCTGCTAACTCCAGTGAGAAATTAGAAGACTTTATCATCTTTGTGTTGAGAATCTTACAGCCAGCCACTACTTTACATAATGTTTAGTTATGCAAGGGGAACTGAACACAAAAGCTGTTCTTGGTGACTGATGGTGCAGTGAGAAGCTTGTTCTTGTAAAGGCAGGAGACAGGCTGTGTTGAGCAAACAAGTTCCTGAAGTAGGGTGTCCTAAAACCTGAAGTCAGTTCATGCTGGAAGTTGTGTGATACTTGTTGAAACCAAACCCAAATAATAGCAGTTGTGTGAATGCAAAATGTTTCTTTCATTTTTCTTTAAAATGAGGAATAGGATGTATCAGGAAGAGTAATAGTTGCTGTTTGTATTAACTTGTATTGGTAGAAATAATATTTGCTCATTGTATTGAAAAATAATTACCAAAGAAAGCATGTTGAAAATACAGAGGTGGTCCTATTTACTAGGCCCTAAAAGTGAAATTGTTTGTCCTTTTTCCTGCTAATTCTCTGGAGTGTGCGTACTAAAGAAGCAGCTTTAAATGGAGGAAGAAGTGAAAATTCTCAGGTTTTCTAATCGGAAGCCAGAAATGTCTAACTGTTAGCAGCTGAAGTTTGGAATTCCTGTGCATCATGTGAAGCAGGTACATTGTGGACAAGTCTCTAATCTCTAAGTTGCCTAGTTTTGTGTAGCAAATGCCAAGTGTGAAGGATGGTGTTTGGGGAAGGGCAGATGTGTGTGAAGGATCTGGCTTGCTTTGCTTTGGCTGCAGCTGTTGTCACTGCAGGACCGCAGATGAGCATAATCATGGTTCCTGCCAACAACCATCTGATGTTAGAAACAAGAGCTTTTATGTCATATACTCACAATATGTAAAACTTTTTAGACTGCTAACTGGACTACTAGTATAATTTGAAAAAAATTAAAAGATCCCTTGTCCCCTAGGATGATGATCTTGAATTTATGGGAAGCTAATTGTGGATTTGATGGAAAGAATTAAGGCTAGTAGGGTGATTAATGGACCAAATGCATATTAAATATGTAAATATGTAAATAGGATTATTTCATAAATGTAAGATTTTTATGTGTGTGAATAAAAACTATTCCTAATTTTTGGAGTACTAGGAGGCATAAACAGAGGAATTTTCTTCTGTTTCCCTACCAGACTCCTTAAAATTCTTCCTTAAATGGATGCACCTCTCAGGTTATTTATGACATTCTAACAAAGTCTTGTGTTTTGCATGACTGACTTCATTCACATAATTTTGGGTTCCAAAAATGTTACTGGTCCATAAAGCTGAAATTAGTTTTGTATTAAACACAGTGAGAAATAGGTCTGGAACATAATGAGAAAAAGAAATCTAATTTTATCGCTTCTTAAATGTTTTTATCTCACAAGAGCATTCTTCTGATTACCTGGAGTCATTTGGCACCATCTGTAGTGCCATGTGTAACATAGTTCAAGTAGTATAATAGGATAAACACAGTTAAATTAAAAATGGTTGCCAAGCAAATGAGTATGTAATATTTTAGGAATTTAAGAGTCTACCATGGAGAGGGGTTTTTATCTGTAGCTTTATTTTCCATAACCCTCTGCTTTCCCCTTTGGTCCTCTCAGTGCAGAGCTTTGGTGGCAATGCAGTGCGTGCCACTGGTGAGTTTTCTCAGGGAGAAAGCTGTTGCTCTCTGTTTCTTCTCTATTTTCTACTCAGTCTAGAGGTGTGTTAGTGTTTTAGCTGGCATTTATTGCAGCCTCTCCTCTTGGCCCGGACTGCCCACAAGCAGAAAGGGAGAGAAACACTCTAATGGTTGTTCTTTACTTTATGGCATCAGGATTTGCAGCAGTCTCCAGAGTTATGCAGCTAAATTACCTCCAAACTTTTGCAAACAGTCCATGGACTGTTTAAGAAATACAGTGGATACAGTGCTCAGCACTCTGGTTAGTTGTCTTCATGGGAAGTGTGTAAATCAGAAATAGAACCTTGCTTCATGTGAGCTTTTGGTTTGGAAGTGACATTCAGCAGGGTACTTGTGATTCAGGAAGGTAGTAGATTGACAATTGTGTTTTAAGTAATGTTGATTTTTTTTCTTAAAGCTTTGTTTACCTTGTTTTTGGAAAAAAGGGATCTTTGAATTGATAGAATCACTGGAATAGCATAGTTATTGAATATCTTTTGTCAGTGTTGCAGTCAAATGCTCATTTGTTGGAATTCTAGATACTGAAAGCTGTTCTCTTTCCTGACTTGTCTGTAAATTGCTTTGTACAAAGGTTGCAGACTGTAGCTGGCAGTATTTTGTCAGCGTATGATTGACACTAGCTTTATACTTCGATACGGTTACAGATAAGGGTAACTTGAATTTCTTCTTCTATAACTTTTACTTTTCTTCCTGAACATTTGCTTAAATGTTTAATTCGTATTTGGTTGGGCTGACTATAAAGTGTTTCACATGTCCCTTTCCTGTCTCTTGTCTCGAAATTTGCATGAGAGGAAGGAACAAAGACAGCTGAAATTTTTATATTCAAGTACTCTTCAACTTCTGAATAATATTTATATCACAGCAACCTTTTCTATTCCAGATCGATCCTTGACCAGCTCTTTTTAGGTAAAAATTTGCTAAAGACAGCATTGCACATAAAAGAAGGCAGGTGAAGGGCAACAAGGATGAAATAAGTTTGGGGTTCATTTTAAAGTAAGAATGGTTTCTTAAGGATTGCATTCTGTGCCAAATGTTTTGCAAAAAGTGTCCAATAATAAATAAAAACTGAACAATCTCATCCCTTTCTTAAGTTATACATGAAGAAAAAAGTACTATTTTTCCTTTCACCTTCCATCCACTGCTACTGTATTTTCCCCAGTGTTGGTAATTAAATAATTTTTTTTTAGTATTTCAGTTTACACGTATAAAAAACCCAAACAAACATGATTCTTTGAAAATTTATAAGGCTACAGTTTCACAGTATAAATATACTTCAGCAGTGATGTCATTGTATAAAATAAGAATGCTACAATTGTATAGCTAAGTAATCATAAATGAGGCACCCATGTGCTTCCACAGACTTATTTCCTTGAAGAGGGATTAATGTGGATAAAATTTTAATCTGCTTCACTCATGCTGCATAATTCAGTCTTAAGTAACTACTAAATAGGAAGAAGATATATCATAAATCTCAGAAGGAAAATTGAGACTTTGCTGGGTAGAAAATCCCATACTTTGCAAACATCTTAAGGATATTACAGAAAACTTAGGGTTTACAAGTTTAGTTGGATTTCCAAGACCTCATTGTGCTTGCTGCAAGTGCTTGAGTAAATAGAGACAGTTTTTCTTTCTTACTCTGCGTAACTCAGCAATTGATAGGGCCAAAATAATGTGGTGGCTATGCCAAGAGCTATATTTGTATTTCTTGCTTCAGTTTTCAGTTACAGAAAATGAAGTGCTCTGTAATACAGATTGTGTGCTCACCTGCCATGCCAGTAGGAGGACAGGAGAGGTTTACTTTGGGTTTTTATATTAACTCAGTCTGGATAACACGATGGGGATGTTTACATTTGGAGACCAGCCTGAGTTAGGTTTGCAGGGAAGTGTATAAAGCTATTTGCAATGTACTTAGTGCATTAAGACATAGCAATTTACACCTGAAAAGTGTTTATTTTCAGACTCTTTGAATTTAAGATAAAATCTAATGTTTTTCAGACTTTTTTTTAGCTTTTTATTTAAGTTCACCTGCATATGATGCTGTCTTATTCTCCATAGTGTTGTACATGTGTGGCATCTATAGATATGCTTATGGGTTTTAAAAAAATTTGTTGTAATACACAGAAGTGTAAGAGAACTAGAATATTGTTCAGCAAAACCAGTTACTAGAATTCCATTGAAGCAGAGTGGTACAACTTTAGAAGTGTAGTACTCTGTGCCATAGTTGTGGTAGCTGAAATAAAAATGTAGAAGGCAGGGACTGTTGTGTTGTAATAGTGGAAGTGCAAGTGTTAAAAAAGATACAAATGTTTGAGAGAAGAGCGACATTTCTCCTAAAATTCAGCTACTGAAAGGCTTATCTTGGAATAGCACTTAAAAGTTTACAGTTGCCAATAAAAGCATCCCTTGAAAGAGTGTCAAGTATAGATTACAAGACCCAGGGATCAATGTGTTAATGTGACCTCCTGCGTAACATCAACCATAAGGCCAACTAATATTTTATGCAGTTAGACTGCAGACTAAGTGTAAGAATAAATCTTGGCAAAGTGGATTAGGGGACAGCTTAGAACAATTGCCAATAAGCCTGCAGTCATTTAGGTTTGAGTGGCAGTAAGTTCAACAGTGCAAAAACTTAAAAACAGCCAAGTGTTTCTTAGATGAGGTGTTCTGCTAGGGATCTGAAGATGTTGGAAACACTATACTAAAATTAGTTCCATGGCATCTTAGGGAGTGCAGAACAGCCTTGCAGACTCATTATAAAAAACCTGAATTTTGTGTTTATTACAGTAAATGATGCATAAACTTTTTGATTGTAAAGGGAAAAAATTTAGGGAATGCTCTAATGAAAGCCCATCCAAAGATGCTGAAATTGGCTCGAAACATTGGATGGGTCTTGGTGTGTTTGGCCTTGCAGAAATCTCTCATCTTTATTGGAGAAATCTGGAAACCTGAACAAAATGATGTTTGAGCTGGTACACACCTGCCTAAGTCAGGAGCAGAAAGATGTTAAAGTGTCTGGGCTATGTTAATTACATTCTGCTTCATACAAAATATGTCTTGCCCTGGTGTTAATTTCTGGATGTGAGATGTGATTCATGGAATGGAGCTGAAATACTTGTTACCAGGCAGGAAACCCTTGTTAGCTGCAAGGTTGGTGACCAAATGTAGTTTCTTCTGTGGTGAATTTCTACAGGTGGTTTCCTGCATCCTGTCGTAACTAGGAGAATCATTTCAGCTGATTGAGAATTGATACACTTGTCCTGGCAAAAGGGAGCTTGGGAAAAGGTATCTGTTTTGATCCTGGTAGTTTCATGGAAATTCATGTCGTGACAAGACAAATTATGTAGCAGGAATTTATAACCTATTATCCTCCTTCTTATTGAGCGCAGAGGCTCTAAACTGGCAAATTTGGTAATACGTTGTGAATGTGGAGCTGGCTGAGCCTCAGTGCTGGGGAGGCTGTGCATAGGGATCACTGGAGTGAATTTTGGAAGGAAGCCAAAGAAACACTGCCAGGTTTGCTTGGGAGGATTACGCAGAGTCATCCTGATCTGCATCTGAAATATTAGCTCTGGCTTGACCCTCAGCTGCGGTGGAACGGCTGCAGAGGTGGTGCAGGCAGGTGACACAGTGGCTGGGGATCTGTGCCCTCCTCTTCCAGGTGCCAGCCACGCTGTTCTAATGAACACCTTTCCCAGAACTAGGTTGTGTTCAGGGCAGGGGGGACACACAACAATGCTTTATATCTGTCAAAAAATGATGCAGCTCTAGAATTACCAGTCTGGTTATTGTAGTGGAGTACTTAGCCAGGAGCAGCTTTGCATGTGCTAGCATTCACTCTAATTTCTGCAGTGGTGCTTCAAATGCTGTGATTAGTCTTTTCTTTTGGTTTGGTCCTTTGTTTCTTAACTGGTATCCAGTAAATAAAAACAATAAACAAAGTTTCATTTGATGTGCAAGGCTGGTAAAAGTTAGCACTCAAAGGAGTAAAACTCGTTTGACAGCGACTATTACAAGAAATTTTACCAATAAAGCTTACAGAAACCTTAGTGAGCAAAATTTTATTTATCAGGAATGTGCTTAGCAAGGTTAGTTGTCTATACATTTATTTGGTATTGAGCTTTCCAGTTAACTGAAGAAAGATAAAAATGTCATGAGCTACAGCAGGAGTGTCTTTGTAACCTGAACTAGTAGACAAGTGAAAGGGGTTGTTCTCTCTGAGGTATTGCTGTTGCTGGGTAAAATTTCAGGCCACAGAGGAACTGTATTGTTGAATGTCAAGTACTCCAAGTAATGTGGCCTACAAGACTGTTTTTAAGACGTCATGTTTTAGTCATTCTAGGATCTGCTGGAATGGATGTAAGCAATCTCTTAGAACCTCATTAATTATTGTACGGGTGAAAAGAAAACATATAAGTATATAATCATGCTTTCAAAGTTATTTTTTATATTATGTCCAGGCAAAGAAGAGAAATAAGAGTTCTGTTGGTATTGCTTTTATCTTATTTTTTAAGAACTTATTTTAGAGTTCCTCTCCCAGAAAGTGGATTCTTTGGGATGGGTGTGGTGTTAATTTTATGTACATAACTGCTTATAAATACTTTTTTTGGTGGCTGAATACTTCTAAAATTCTTCCTGTGTGAATGTGACAATGTTCCTCTCAGATATATTTGCAGTGAATAATTTTTAGGAAAATCCTTAATTTGAGCCACAGTTTCATATCTAAATATCTGAAACTTTGAAATTATGCTTGTGTGTCATTCAATTTCAATGTCTTTAATTTGGAAGGTATATCCATATACTGGAGAATTCACGAGGTTCTTTTCTGTTTCAAATCTGTTACCTGAAATGCCCATGAGATGGTGCTCATCAGTCTTGCTTCTGTGTAGCAGCAGATCTGTGCATAGTTCTGACTTTTCAGTAAGGATGCAGTGATTGCTCTCTTTCTGAGAGAAAGAACAAAAACCAACTGACAATACCTCGAATTAATTGACAAAATACCCATTACTATGCTATTTTGAAATGTGTGTAAAACCAGTCTTGATATCTGATTATCTTTGGACAAATGGATTTGATGCTACTTTGCACAAATGATAGGTTCTATCAGTTAATTTTTTTTTATAAAAATGTGTTTCTGAATAGCCACGGGATGGGAAAGTATTTAGACATCTATCCTTTTTGTACTGCTTTACTTCCTTGTATTTTTTTATTTTTTTTTTCAAAGATTGTGCAAGTTTTCTTTATTATTTAGAGAACATTCTGCTATTAATCTACATTAGTGTGTTTTGTTCTGTAATGTCTTTCTGGGGGAGGTTGATTTGTTTGATTTCTTTGTTTTTTCCTTGAGTTATGCAGACAGCCTGCAACAGGGAGAGAAGAGAGAAATGTTAAATTCTTATTAACTAAGGCAGGGAGGATCATAGGATCATGGAATGGTTTAGGTTGGGTTAAAGATCATTTAGTTCCTGCCATGGCCAGGGACACCTTTCATTAGACCAGGCTGCTCAAACCCTCATCCAGCCTTTCTTTGAGCTGGATTGAGTGTTAGAAGCCCCAGTGCTGTTTTCTGAAAGTCTGCTGTGTAATTTTAGGTGCAAGATGGGGAGAAAAACAGCAAAATAAGAGGAAGAAGTTAGGAGAGTCTTCTATTTGAAGTAAGGGTACAGAAATAGTTGCAGTGGGCTGCAGCACAGTAGAACCAAATGAGTTGTTTTACATTTTGTTTCAGACTGTTTTTATTGTTATTTTCAGAGTTGTGACCTGAATGGCCTGGGAAGAGATCTGGAAAAGGACACAAGTGACACAGATGAACTCCAAGAAAGGAGTTATCAATATTGATGGATGGGTGGGAAAACAAGAGTTGGTTGTAGAATGAAGTGACCAGCACCACTGCTATAATTGACTAAGATGACACTCAAGGAAAGTATCTGCTAAGTATTATTAGCAGAGATTACAGGCCTCTGAAAATGAGGGCGGCTTTAAACCTGCTGAGTTGATCTAATGATTCAGAGATTGGTTCTGTACGAAGACAATCTTTGTACAGGCTGCTCAAATTAAATCAGACCAAGAGGATATAGGAAAAAAAAATCTATTTCCTCTGGAAGCTTCTTTTCCCTTCCAAATTCTGTGAATGGTGCTATGATCAATGTTTCTTTTGTGTTATTTTATAGGCTTTTTTCTTTTTTTTTCTTCTCATATCACTATAGCTTTGATCAAATAATAAACTTGAGTTATAATTGCCTGTATGTTCAGTTCTATCAGTGACTGCTGAAAGCAGTGTTAGGACAGCATAGAATAGAAGACAATAAAATGCTTCAGAAGAGCAGCTTGACAGAAAACAAGAGGCAAAACCAGAAGGGAATGCAGCACTGTACGCAGAATAACTAAAAGACAAGTACCTATTGGAAAGCAGGATTTCTTCTGTTTTTAGGTGAAAAAGAGGAAAAAAAAGAGTACGTTCTGATTAGATTTCCTTTGGGAAGATGAAATGATAAGTTACCATTTTGGAATGTTTAATTTCACCTGGAACAGGAGGATTTCGACATGTTCTGGATATGAGCAGGACAAACATTTTAGAATGCATCATCTTGGACTGTAATTTGGCATTGTTGTGTAGTAGCTCCTGAAGGCTGAGAGAGATGAGCGAGGAGGATTCTGGAAGTCTTTTTGGCTGATTTTTGAATTGATGACAATGGTGAAAGAAGCAGCTCTGTCATTTGTGTATTGATCTGTGTTGGGATGGCTGGGGATGGAGCACCTCTCCCATGGGGAAAGGCTGAGACAATTGGGGTTGTTGAGCCTGGAGAAGGCAAAGCTCCAGGGGGACCTTCCTGCAGGCTTTTATTCAGTACCTAAAGGGGCTGCAAGAGAGCTGGAGAGGGACTTCTTGCAAAACTTTGCTGACAGAGCAATGGCTGATGGCTCTAAACTGCAAGAGAGCAGGTTTAGATTAGATATTAGCAAGAAGTTCTTAATGGTGATGGTTGTGAGGCACTGGCACAGGTTGCCCAGAGAAACAGTGGAAGCCCCATCCCTGGAAGTGTTCAAAGGCAGGTTGGATGGGGTCATGAGCAGTGTGGTCTAGCAGATGGTGTCCCTGCCCATGGCAGGGGGCTTGGAACTGAATGATGTTGAAAATCCCTTCCATTCTGTAATTCTGTGATAAAGTATGTGAATAAGTGGTGATTGAAGATCAGGTAAGATTCAAGAATGATAAGGTGAGGTAACAACGAATAGTTTTCTAGCCCTAGTCCACACTGTGTAAGAAAACCTATCTAAAGGAGATTTCAGCTCTAAGAATATTTATGGAAAAGCTGGGTGAAACTAGGAGAACAAAGTATCAAGTGTATGCAGAAGAGTACACCAGGGACAGGTACAAGCAGAATACAATTTTTGTACGTATTTCTAGGATACAGGATAATATAGTAAAAAACTAGTATTTGTTTCTCCTTTTCAGACTCCAACATTGCTCCCTTGAAACCCCTTTGTGTCCTGCAACCTTTCCCTGTGTCTGAGGAACCTGGGGAATTTGCTTTCACATTTAGTCTTCTCACCATGCCATTTTGCTGAGATGATAGTCTGTAATTCTCATTCTATTTATTGTACCTTAAAAATAATTCCTTTTTCTTTGTGCCTTCAGATCTGTTGTTGTTTTCTCCTTCACTTCTTTGCGGGGTTTCCTGCCCTGTTTTGGAATGTTTCATTTAACAAGAAATAATGCTGCAGTGCTTCAGGGAAGTTGCTGATTATGGAAGAAGTCAAGATAGACTATGAAATAAATCCTGAAGATTGTTGTGTTGGTGTCAGAAGAAAATAGCTCATCTGAAAGTAGGGCCAGTATAAATGAGGAGAATGTGGGCCTACAACTCATACAACGAAAACACAAATTTTGAACCTTTGACATTTCTTAAAAGTGACATCTATAAGAATTGTTTTATTCCAAAAAGTGTTTTTATTTCATGGCCCAAAAAACCTCATTGCTTATCAGATACTGGTATTTCTCAGCGTGCAAATCTCTAATTGAACAATTCAAAGAGAGTACATTTTCAGAGAGTTAAGTTTAAGTGCAGTTCCCCAGGAATCAGTATTTTCATTCTCATAGGAGAGTGTAAATAGAGCTAGAGATCTTGTAATAATAATTCTGAAAAAGACAGCAGTGGTATTTCTGACGAAATGAATGTTTTACAGCTTGGAATACTACACAGCTTAGAAATAAGATTGTTTGTTATGGACATTTTCATACAAATAGAAAAAAGACAGAAAAACGTGAAACAAACAAGCAAAAAAGCGTCCTGTATATAATCTTGTGGGTACATAATCAATAAACAGATTTTCTGAGTAAATCACTCTTTACTGAACTGATGATAGAAGTCTTTAATTTGTTAAGAATAAAGCTTAAACCATAAAGATTTGTCAAAATCAGAACACTTATTTTGCACTTGATGTTTGTTTTACATTAAAATAACTGTGGTACACTGAAGTGATTGCTGAAGCACTTGGGTGAGTTTTGCTTTACACTAAGAGCAGCTTTTTTGTGGATACTGAAAAGCTGCTAGCAGAAGGTTTTCCCTGCTTCTTGCAGTATTCTGTGAGAATCTCTCCTTTCTCATGCAAACTATGAAAACAATAAGATGGTTTTTGTAAATAGTATCTGAACACCTGCTGGTTTTCCTGATCTGTTTTTGATTCAAGACACAGCGTGTTTGGAACTGGGTGTTGTAGGACTTCAGCCAATCACCCCGGGGGGTGGGTGGCCACGGACCAATCACCTATGGATTTTTAGCACATATAAGGAGGGTTGTAATAAACTCACTCTCTCGCTCTTTGGACTGGCTGTGTGTCTGTGTGAACTCGCTCCATTACTGGTACAACAGAGACACTTTTTCTTTTATGCTTCTGGGGTTTGAAACAAACAATGCATATAATACATTGTAGTTGAGATGAAAGTAGGTTTTGGAGTAAGCAGTCGCATCCTATTTACCAGCTGTGAAACCGTGTTATCCCAGTTACAACAAATTATCATTATTTTCTTAATCAACTATTTAAAATTCATTATTACCTTAGTAAAACTGATTTTTGAAGGCCATGTCCTCATATTTTGTTACTCCTTGACACAGCAGCTGTCAGCTATTCCAAGCACTCTGCCTGAACTCGGCTGTCAGCATTAATGGGTTCTTGTCTTGACAAGCAGAGAAAGCATCAGACTTGTGTTTGACTTCGAGCCTGTTTAGTTTTTGAAGGGATCAGGTTAAGCAGGTGTAGAATAAGTGATTGGGAATCTTTCACTAGCAATTTAATAATGCTTTTCATGGGTTTAAAATGTAAAAGAAAAAAAAATCCAACGGCAGAATTTTCTGACTGTTTAAAATACACAGAATCATTAAGGTTAGAAAAGACCCTTAAGATCATGGAGTCCAACCATTAACCCAGCACTGCTACATCCACCACCAAACCGTGGACCCAGGTGCCACATCTGCCTATCTTTTGCATGCCTTCAGGCCTGGAGACTCAACCACTGCCCTGGGCAGCCTCTTGCAGTGCTTTACAACCCTTTTAGTGAAGTAATTTTTCCTAATGCCCAATATAAACCTCCTCTGGCACAACTTGGGACCATTTTATTTTATCCCATTGCTTGTTACGCAGGAAAAGAGACCAGCCCCCCCTTTACTACAGCCTCATGAGCGACTGTGGCTTCTGAGAAATATGTGAAGTAGGAGTGAGTGTTCTCTTTGTTATAGTCCAGTGGAGAATTTTTTTCATATTAAAGTTTGGATAAATTATTATAATAGGGAAAACAAACATGCATATAAAGTCAGGATTTCACAGTATACTGGTAGTATCAATTTTTATGTACTACTTCCTGATTATGTCATCCATATAAATTAGGTTGACTCTCTTTTTAGGAAACCTGCTTAAAGACCTTGTAGTTTTCCTTACACCTCAAACAGTATGTAAGTTAATAAGGTTCAAATTTATTTCTTTGAACTAATTTTCTGCAATCTGTACCACTCCCTGCTAGTACAGTACCCTTTTATCAGTATTTTTAAGGAAGGAAAAAAAGTCTCTTTATGGTTTTGACCACATCTGATGTACGAAGTGATTTCTTTTTTCAGTTACTCTGGTTGCTGTCACATTGCAATCTAACTGCATACGAGCTTGAGCTGTTCACTTGTGTGGAAGAGCCAGCATAGGTAGCAGAGCTGGATAGGTGTACCTGAGTTTATTTTGTGTGCAGGGTATCCCAAGTTTGATATAGGTTTGTTTGTAACCATTTTAAACCATTCCTATTTTATTCTGTTCAGAAAAAACATGCAGTGACAATCTGACAGGATTACCACTGTCATCAAGTGTTTGTGGTTTTGTGCCAGCTTATCTGATGGATGGATGAAGATGATGACAAAGGATCTGGATCACCTCTCCTATGAGGAGATACTGCAGAAGCTGGGCATGTTCAGTCTGGAGAAGAGAAGGCAGAGAGGGGATCTCTTCAATGCACATAAATATCACAAAAGCAGGTGCCAAGAGGGTGGTGCCAGGTTCTTTTCAGGGGTGCCTAGTGACAGGACGAGGAGCAGTGACCATAAACTCAGAAGTCTTACCTCAACAGGAGGGAAAACTTCTTTGCACTGAGGGTGGCAGAGCTCTGGAACAGGCTGCCCAGGGAGGTCATGGAGTCTCCCTCTGGAGACATTCCAACCCCACCTGGATGTGTTCCTATGTCACCTGCTCCAGGTGACCCTGCCTTGGCAGGGGGTTGAACTGGGTGGTCTGCAGAGGGCCCTTCCAACCCTAACAATTCTGTGGTCACTAGTGACTTAAAAGCCTAGGAACTGGAAGTTTCAGGAAACTTCCTTTTACGTTTATCTTGGCTTTAGGAAGAGTTCTCCGAGTTCCAAACAGCAACAGAAACAGTACTGATGAAACTACTTTTTTTTAACATACATTTTCTGTGCAGAAACAGAATGAGTGGAAAAACTACAGCTACTGTGAGCTGTATACTTGGTTGCAAAATTAAAGGGAGTAGAGAAATATAAATTGGAAGAATGTGAGGTGTGAAAATGTACTGTGTTTGTGTGGCCAGGTTTTGTTAGCTGGGGGAACTATAGGGGTGGCTTTTGTGAGGAGCTGGTGACAGCTTCCTCCATGTCCAGCAGAGCCTATGCCAGGTGGCTCCAAGATGGACATGCTGCTGGCCAAGGCTGGGCCGATCAGAAATGATGGTGAAGCCTCTGGGGTAACGTGTTTAAGAAGATATAATTGTGGCCTGAAAAGGGTGGAGTGAGAACATGCAAGAGGAACAACTCTGCAGACACCAAGGTCAGTGCAGAAGGAGGGGCAGGAGGTGCTCCAGGCACCAGAGCTGAGATTTCCCCCTTCCCTGGTGCAGCCCATGGTGAGGCAGCTGGGCCCCTGCAGCCCATGGAGGTCCCTGGGGATGCAGAGATCCATGCCCAGCCTGTGAGGGAAACTCATGCTGGAGCAGGTGGATGCCCAAATGAGGCTGTGACCCCGGGGGAGGCCTGTGCTGGAACAGGCTCCTGGCAGGGACTTGCAGATGTGTGAAGAGAGGAGCCCACCCTGGAACAGGAGAAGGACCCCATTCCCTGTCTGTCTGCACCGCTGCAGGGGAGCAGGTAGAGCTGGGAAGGAGAGAGGGGTGTGGGGAAGGTGATTTTAAGGTTTTATTTTACTTCTCATTATCTTGCTCTGATTTTGTTAGTAATAAATTTAATTAATGTCTTTAATTTGAGTCTGTTTTGCCTGTGACAGTTTGGTGAGTGATCTCCCTCTGTCCTTATCTCAACCTATGAACCCTTAGTTACATTTTCTCTGCCCTGTGCCACTGTGGAGGGTAGTGATGGAGAGGCTTTGTTGTGTGTCTGGCATCCATCCAGGGTCACACCACTACAGAGAGTAACTGGTGGCCTTACACAGAAATGTGCCCGCCGTAAGGACACTGGAGCTTTGGAACAGAGCCATATGACTTAATCTAAAAAAAAAAAAAAAAAGACCAACACTAAAGCTCAGTGTATAAATAAAGTTGGTATAATGTTAATGGTGGTTTAATCTCATGGAGTCATAGCTGCCACGTTGAAGTTGCGTTTCTGCTCAGAGAAGTGTGGAGAGCTGTGCAGAAGAGCATGTGTGCACACCCCAGTGTTACTGCTGGGGCTGAGGGTGAATAGTGGTGCTCTTTGGGCTTTGTTCTCCAGGTTACACTGGAACAAAGGGTAATGTGTAGGCTGGAAGGAAAAGGAAACCCTAAGATTAAAGGCTTTTGTTGTTGTTGTTTTAGGGGTTTTTTTTCTGTCTTCCTCTTAAAGGCATACGTATCCATGAATTTCAGGACATACTCTCTTATCCCACTGCAAATATCAGATAGTGGTGCTGGTCTTTGGCTTCGCACCTTAGAGACCACAGTTTGTTCTGTTGGTTGGGTTGCTGTCTTCAAACTTGTTTCTTGTTTCATGATTTTTGGGTCAATTACTTTTTCTGTTGTTGCATTGGGAAATCTCTTCCTCTTATACGTAAATATTTATGTGCATGGAAAGCTGCAGGAAATACTGTTACTAAGATCTTGATTTGATAAACCTTGAGGAATGCATCTGTGATTCTCCATAGTGCCGAATTTGGTTGGCAAAACTTCATTTCTAGAGATAATGTGCCAGTAGGAGGAAGGAGAGCAAAATAGCTCCTCTGTTAGAAGCTTCACCGAATCTCTAGGATTAGAGTTTAAATCAAAATGATTTACTTATAGGTGAAGTTATTTTTCTATTTATTTTAGATAAAAATATTGAAGTCCTCTGTGATTTCCAAAGGTCCTTTTATCTATAAGATCTGTAGTTTTTGCAGCCCCAGAATCCATGACTGATAGATGTTTTATGTTTTCTTTGAAACTTGTTTTAGTATATAAAAGCAATTCATATAGGAGAGAGATTTTAAGAAACTAGGAGGATGGTTACTTGTTCTTCTGTTAATCTGGGATTTTATTGCTTACAGAATTTTAGGGAAATTGTGTAGGAATACAGTGGCTGCTAACACTGAAGAGAAAAGGGAAAATAATTTAGATATGGATTGAGAGAGAAGATTTTTCTGAAAAGATTATACTGTTTTTTTTGATGGCATTAACCTCTCCTTTGATAATGTTACTTTCTTTGTGTTCAAGTTGAGTAGCTTTTCATAGTGGCAGATGTTCTTTCCTTCACTGTCTCACTGAAGCAAGATTTATTGTTCAGTTAATCACACTTTTCACAGGGAAAAGAGTGTGCTAAGAAACACTGTGTCACAAACTCGTACATTATTCGGCTGTAGCCTTTTTCAGCTTATATGCATTATCGCTCGTGGGTAGTAATTTAGTTTTGATTCACAGTTTTTTATGTGGGGCAGGGTTCAAGCATCTTTCTAAATTCTTGAATCTTTGTGAGTGTAGTAATTCTAGAAAAAGCTTTGTGCCTTAGAAGTGCAGATACATGATGTGACAGTGTTGATAAAAAAATGGTGAGAACTCCATTAATGCTGTGGTTTTATCAGAATTTGTGATATGTCTGTTGAATTTGGTGTTTTAAAAAAAAATATTTTTAAGATTAGAAATAGCGGAGGTCAAGCCTGAGCAAATGCTGGCTTTACTGGCTAAATGTTTGCTTCAAAATGTAATTCAGCCCCCTTTTGTTTAACAGTTGTTGCTTTTCTCCACTCTGAACTGCATTTGGTCACAGGGAATGGTGTCACAGGGAAGGGTCTTGCCAGGTTTGCTGAACAATATGTGACAGGTGCTGTTGGTAGTATTTGATTGCAAAATTAAAGAAGTCAAACAGAATGGAGCTTGGATTTGTATTAATTGAGGCTGCTTTTGCCTTTTTAGGTCTAATTATAATTGCAGGGCTGGTCAACAATGAAAATTACCTTGGTCGCAACACTGTAAACAGGAGAATGATAATGTATGCAACACTCGTGGTCTTTGTCATCCTTGTTTCTTTGTGGTTTCGTGGGGTTTTTTTCACTCCTTTACTGTTGTGCCCGTTCCTTGGAGACACTTTGTTTCAGTCATTGCCTATATGCTGAGAAAAGGGACAGGAGGGAAATCAGGGTGGGGTAGAGCCTTAGAGTAACAGTAGTTTCTTTACCAGGAGGAAAAAACCCCAACCAACTAAAAAACAGTGTTGTGGCAAATCAGGGAGGAGGGAAAGCTCGAAGATGTTTTTGCCAACATAAAAATGTAAGCCACTTGTAACAAACATTGCACCAGAGTCACAGTTCTGTCCTTGCTTTCAGTTTTGGGGATTGAAAGAAATAAAAGTAAAAATGGTCTAGCTGTGGATGCTTTACTGATGTACCTGTTCTCACAAAGGTACCTTTTTCTTCTGGCTGGTAGAAATCCTTAGTTTAGCAGTATTTCCATACACTGGCTTCCAGTAATCCATTTTTTTAAACTCTAAGCAAAGGAATGGCAGAAACCTGAAGGGAGCAGAATCTGAAAGCAAAAAGAAAAAATAGTTATTACTTGGTAAGAATAAACAAAACGCTGTTAGTTCTTGTAAGCACCCTCTATTCTAGCCAGGGTTGTCTGCATGGTTCTCCCATGTTGATCACAGCTGCAGAAAATTTAAAAACATTTCATGTAGCATGTCATTTGGGGTTTCTTACATCTCGGCTCGTAACTGTGTCTGCTGCAGCCGTGGCAGCAAACTGTGCCAGTTCTGAGCAGGCAAGCGTAGTTGGTGGTTCCCAGCTGTTCTGGATGGAGGCAGTGCCAGGAATGATGGGAACAGATGTGCTGGTTCTTGGTTTCTGTTGGAATTTGTAACCTGGTGCCTTTGGTTGGGTTGAAATTCCCAGCAAAGGCCTGCTGAGCTGTGCAAGGGGATGGCAGTGGAGGAGCTGGCACACGTTCGCTTCCAGTGTGTGCTGCAGGGGGTCCGCACCTTCCAGGAGGAGAGGAAGTATTTAATACTAGAGTTGCTAAATCTGATAAAACCTGCCAGAGCTTTATAAGTGAATTGATAAATCTCTTCATCTTGTATTCTTTCTTGGCTTTTGGAGCTTCAGTTTATTTCCCTTGTAAGTTAATATGCTGTTGGTATACAATTCCACATTTGGAATGTGTTCTGGTTCATTACTTTTCTGCAATTTCCTTTGTTTCTTTCGCCTTTCTCCCTTACTTGTAGCTGTTACTCCCTAGTTTCTACAGGCTAGCAAAACACTTTCAAACTTATTTTCTAGAATGAATTCATAACCTTGTTTTTCCTTGTACACTTCCATTGTTACACACTTTTAAAATAATGTACTTTGCAAGTACCACGAAGTGGATATCAAATTTAAGTCAAAAGTTATAAAGTTCTTTGCAGAGTTGCTTGGATAGGACTTGCAGGATGCCAGCTTCAGATTCTGTAAAGAGCGGTGGCTTCCTATCCTCAACCCACTGTAAAATACCAGGCAGGTGTACTCATCTGGAGAAAAATACGAGGAAATATTGTCTGTTCTCTGGCATCTGGGAAAATGGTCTTCAAACCTTTTTGATTGCACAAGGCATCAGTTAAAAAAGAAAACTTCATCATTCACCCCCAATGAATTTATACTATTATTTATAAATTATATCCATGCTGCCATATTAGTATATATTACAAAAAATACAAAAATAGAAATTAAAAAGGGTTAATAGAAAATAAAAACAATTTTTAATTTTTATTTTATTTCTAGTAATGATACAAAAAATATTTTCTTTCTGTGTTTCAGAGGAATGTCTTGCCTGGGTGCACATACCTCTTTTTGGATACACTGAGGGAGTTTTTGAGAATTATTTACATTCTTTCTGGTTTTCTTAGCTTAGGAAGCTGCAATTTTCAGAAGCTCAAATATAGTGTGTTATTGTACATTATTTACTCATTATGTTTATATATGTATATTTAGAAGTATTTCATTAAGTGTAAATGGTGTACACAAGAATAATTCTATAACTGTTTGTACTTCTTTATAATTGGAGAGTTTCCATGCCAAATTCAAATAAATGTAGTAATTCATAGAATCATAAGTAAAATAAATGTTTAAATGAAGCATCCTAAAATGTTTTCTTGTTGAATTATAATGACTGTCTGTTCACACCAGCTTGGCTGAAAGAAAACCTGTATTTGGTAATATTTTATATTTAAGTAACCAAAAAAAAAGCAGGCTGTTAGTTTTTTCAGATTCTGAATACTAAGCACGTTAGAAAATGTGATTTAATTGCAAGAAAGCCTGGACAAATCGCTTCAGGTAAATGTTTTTTGGTTTTTTTAGGTGTCTCTAAATGTATTATCAGGGTTGAAGCTTTTTTCCTTCACTGTCTTCTCTGTCAGTGGGAGTCAGTCTTCTTTGATCTTTTTAACCTACCTGTCTAACTTCCGCGTGGATCCTTATTTTTAAGTGTATGTGACCTGTAGCTGTATTTGCTCAGGTGTGGTGTCAGTGGTGGGCTGTGTTGGGTTTTTTCTGATTTAGCCTGTGGGCAGAAAAGAATTGCTTACAGTGGAAATGTCCTTACTGATGGACGTGGGTGCAAGCAGGGTATTCCCTGTAAAGCCATCCTGACTATAGGGTTTGTTCCCCACCCTGGACTTGTGTTGATGAATGTGGTATCAGAATTGTTATCTCTTGGGCTCCCTCCTTGAGGGGAGGGATTAAGGTAGGACAGCAGCTTGGTGACTCTCAGTGTACAGCAGATTGGGTTTGTTTGCTGATGGGTGATATTTCCAGAACTGACAAAAAGGTATCTTGCTTGATGAAGAGAAAAAAAATATATTATTATTTCAAGTAAAAACATTAAATAACTTTTAGACATGCAGCTAGGGAGGGGAATGCTGGAATAATGAAATGGACACTTGGTACAGTGCTTTGCTCTGTATGTATCATGTATTTGAGTTTAAATTCAGAGTAATGTAACTCCAGCAGACTTTCTACTGGATGTCATAAAATGACAGATTTCTGATTTTTAAAATGTCAAAACCATAAATCATTAGTTTGCTAAGATTGCACTAGCAAGCTATTAAAGAACATGGCAGTATTTACTGTAGATAAATGCAAATTTAAAAAGGTTCTCTGTATCATGGTTTAAATGATTTATTTGCTTTCAATGCACATATGAATCTGATGTGATGTAAAGATTTAGGATATTTCATTTCCTGTATGGAGCTACAAATTTGCATGTCATTAAACGAGCTCTCAGAGTCATATCTTGTATGTCTTAAACAGTATCATAGGTTAAGATACGCTGAAAAAAGTTAATTAAAACAAAAGGAGAATTTAATGCTGTTAATACAGGTACTGGAAAGATGGGAATTTCAGCTGGATTTAGATGTAGTCTGTAGTAGCATCTATTGAAATACATAATACAAGTCAAACAAGGAAAGCGATCATGTGTTGTAAATACACCTTTAGCCACTGTTCAGAGAGTGTTGAAATTCAGTCTTGAAATTCTTTGATTTGCCAAAAGTCAACTTGGTAGTTCCTTGTTTCCTCAGGGATCTGAAATAAAGCTCAGTTGTGCAGCCTCCTCAGGAGCAAAGGGCCTCTCTGCCCAGTGTTGTGTCACATGGAATGCTGTAGCAATTCTGAATTCAAGCATGGTGTTTTTAATTTGAAGTGTTTGTACTAAGATCCCTTTTTGAATAGTTACTAAACTGATAAAATAAACGTAGAAATTTCTTTCTCTGTTTGTTTGTGTAGGATAGAATTTAACTTGGCAAATAATTTTGCTTAAAACTAGGATTGTTCCCTTTTTAAGATTCTGAATTTCAGGTTTTGGTATTTACTTTAAAAAGTAGTTAGTAGCTCTTTCTAAAATAGATTAAAACCAAAAGGTATAAAAGTTGAAAATCATAGTGCTGTTTCCAGCCCTCATGTTTTAAAAACATTGTTTAGAGCTAATTCTTCCTTGTATTGCTCTGTTTTCACTGGGCCTTCAACTACCTGAGACAAACTGAACTAATTGTATTAATGAACTAATTAGACATAAAAATGCTTGCAAGCAGAGTGACAATACTAGATTATTAGCTAGGGTAAATAAAGAATCATTGATTATAGCATAATTGTATTTTAAAATGGTTTATTCCCCCTCACACCCCATTGTGTTGGGAAGGAGAAACCCACACATGAGAAGGGTGCTTCAGATGTACTGTACCTGCATGGGCAAGAATTTTGCTTTTTTTGCATTTGTTATTTTCACTGAGAGAGTAATTTTCATGTGTGCACAGCTAAGTGCATTTTTAAAGAAAAGTTCTAATGAACTGATTTATGTGTCAGACTAACTGGGCAGGAGATATTTGCCACTCCTTCCTCGATAAATGGGTAAATTGTATGCCTTCTGTAGTTAGCTTTTGCAAAGTTGATGAAACTCTGGTTTTAGAGAAGCAAGTGTGTAAATGTAAACTCTTCTGCTACTTTGAATTTTATCCTGTTCTATATCCTCAAGATAGAGCTTTTTTATTCATTGTGATGAAGCATGCTGATACAAGCTGCTGATAGAAGTGTGTTGAGGAGGAAAAGATATTACACATTTTTTCATACGGTGCTGAGCGGCTGTATTAAAAATGTGTAATTCTGCACTAATGGTTTCAAATGCAACATTAGGTGGCAGCACTAGACTCTTAACGCCTTGAGGGTACTTGTTCAATTTACATTTAGGCAGTTTTCCAAATGAAAGACAGACTTGAAGAAATTTTATTTGAATGGAAAACATTTATATTACATCCCTTTGAAAGGAAGCAATGAGAATAGTTTTTTCCTGAATGATCCAGCTTTGATCATAGTTAATAACAGTGTGGAACAGAATCCCACAGAAGCATCAAGGTTAAAGTGGATGCAATGTTGTTGTGCAATGCCTGGTTTAAAATGGACTTCTCATTTGCCAGGTAAATGAAGTTGTAAGCTTTGTTATGAACTTGGCAATAGGAGAGAAAGCAGCTAATTAAGGAGAATTTTTTTTCCTTCCTTTCTTACCATCCTTTTTCCTTTAGAAAGTAGAGTAGATGAGTACTGTTAGTATTCTTTATTTGTAGTGTAACTGTAGGGTGGTGCTGGATGGGGAGGTTGATGACTTCAGCCTGAGGTATCAGCAGGAAAAAATTGTGATTTTCTGCAAAAAATACCTGTTTGCTCTTTGATGCTGTTTTTTAGGGTTGTTTGGTTGGTTTTTTTTTTTTTTTTTTTTGGTTGGTTTTTCTGGGTTGTTTCTGGTTTTGTTTGAAAATGGGAGAAACCAAGTCCAAAATTGGAGTAAGATTCAAGAGGAATCTTCTGCTTACAGAAGAGGTTGGAGCAGAATCTTTCCTTCTCTGAAAGAGTCACTGGTCACACTTGCACGTTCATTGTCTCACTTACTTTAAACTTTGAGCCAAGGTAGCAAATGCCCTTAAATCTTCTGTGTCTCCCTGGAAGTATGACCTCACTTTTCTTGAGTGGGTCTTCCCACACTTCTTTGTGTTTTCTCTAGTTTTTATAGTGGATTATGGTTGATATAGTGGCAGTATAATGAAGAAAAAAGTTGACATCCAGGCTTTTTCTGCCCCTTTCTTGCCCCCCCATTAACCTCTCTGGGCCTGAGCCCTGTTTCACTGACTTGACATTCATGCTGATGTCACTATTTGCTGTAGTTATCCAAACTATCAACAGGTTCTCCTGCCAAATCTTCTTAGGACTTAGATTTTAATGTTCTCACCTCCAGGGGTTGTGTTAGTGAGAAGACTGCATGGAAATTGGGGGATGAGGGGCAGAGAATGGACTGCTACAAATTGATGTCTGAGTTACTCTCTTTCCCAATGTTTTAACCCTTCTGTTCTGTAGAAGCCTTTTAAAGTCACAACCTTCTTTTTATCACATATGGATGTGTATCATGGTGCTGACTTTTCCTGTTTTTTCTGTGCTCTCAGGGGATTTGACCTACTTGGACTCATCCATGATCCTGTGAGGCTCTTACCCTAAAGAGATTTTAATTCTTACGTTTCTCATATCTTTGGCATTTATTTTTCATGATCAATAAATTTCAATCAGTTAAATTAAATCCATTTCTGAATATGTGAAATATATTTCTGAGTATGTGAAAGGGGATGGAGTCAGGGAGTTAGTTTATTTCTTTGCTGGAAGATAAGAATAAACATAGGCAAAGAATATTATAAATGCCCAGCTTTGCGGGTTCTTATTAAGCATCAGCTTCTAAAATTTTCACTGAGATTGAGCCAGCCTATTTGACTGCATTTTTTTTTCTTCATGGGATAGATGTTCATGCTCCTTGTTTTGAACAAACTAAAGAAACAGTTCTGACATTACAAAATCATCATCTCGAGGAAAAGGGAGGTCACGGTTTGGTTAATAGTCCTTCATCCTGGCTTTGGGGAACAAAGCAAGTATTTGATGTGTGGGTTATCTAACAACCAGAAGGATGAGGAAGCTCTATAGAAGTGAAGACTTTTTTTTGAGGTTTGAGATCAAAATGTGAAGATCCAGCTCTGTAGTTCTCCCAAGTATAGCCAATTTGGCTTTTCCAGGAGAAATGCTGATTTTGGACTCTGTTTCTTCTTTTTAGGACATTGAAATATTTTTTTCTCAGGTTGTCTTGCAAGCTTTCTAAATATTTTATGTCTGTTAGTGGGAGAAATAATTTAAATTAGATTAAAAATCATGGTCATGTTTTTTTGGGAAAGTGGAGCTTGACTGTTTATTCTGAACTATTTTCTGCATGCAATAGTTTGATAGCTGCTCAGCCAAAGAGTGAACCATCTCTTTCATATCTCACATCACTTCATTGCAGGGAAAGGTTAAGTGTATTTCAGGTGTCTTTTTTTTTATTTAGAAGTGTTGTAGTGCTATTTTGTACTAAAAAATAGTGCTACTATGTTGATTTCTCATTAGTTTAATTCACTAAGGGGTGGAAAAAGACACTCTCTGCAAGTGTGATTAAAATTTGCTGTATTCTCCCTTTAATCGGCTAAATGTAGAACCATTTTACTGAGAGGCTTGAGCTGTTGGTTTAGTTATATATATTTTTGAAGGTGGATGTAACTGGCAAAATCTAAAATTTGTGAGGATGTATTTGAATGCTGCCCTTTAAGCATTCCTGTAAGCTTCTACTTAATTCTACATGCTGAAGAAAGAAAACGTTATGCCACCCTGTAGGTTGCTATAAAGATTGTTTATGCAGCTCAGCATAGGACTTAAAATACGTTGAATTGGAGAATTTTGAAAAATGTACTGTGCGACACAGGAGACCAAATCATGCTAAAGTGCAAGGAAAGACTATACATCAGTTCAAAGGCTACATTATTCAAAAAAATACAACCATAAAAAAGGTAATAAGATTACATTCTCACACTTCATGGCTAGTAAGGTGCATTAAGCTGCTCAGATATTCATAACTTACTGTGACATTTGGGAAGATTACATTTTGCTGTGCACAGCCATTACTGCAGCTCAGATAATAACTAGCCAATGCATGGACCTGGATTATGATCCCTGTCATTGGAAACAAATTTGTGTTTTGAAGGTTGATCAGTTCCAAATCACCATTAGAAAGGGTTAATATGACACAGTGTGGGGTGTGTGTGTGCCTGTGTGTGTCTAATGGGTGTGCATACATATTGTGCATCAGCTGCACTCTGCCTTGGGTATTCTGCTTTCCCTGGCAATTTTTTTCATCCTCACTTCCCTCACAGGAAGTGTTAAAATGGTAATTATTTTTTACCATAGCATATTATTCCCAGAACGTGCTTGCTGAAATGCCTATGTTTGCAGATTAGATTGGAAACCTAATTTGACAGCTTCCTGGATGGGTGGGTTCTGATGATAGTGTACGTAGCCAAAAATGAAAGATGGTGGTGTAGACTATAGGGTGAAGGTAAGGTCACCTCCAGTTGCTGTATATGGTTTTGGTGTGATAATTGATGGTTGGCTGATAGTTAAAACCAAATGCCTAAAGAGTTGAATTTCTTGGGAAGAATTAGCAGGTGGTTTGTGGCCAGAATTTAACCTTCAGCTGTTCTGACTCTACACAAAATGCAGGATTTTCTTTGTTTCTTACCTTGATATTAAGAAGAAGAGTTGGTGTAAAATGAGGTGTAACACTGGTTATGTATTTTACATTTCCAAGTGCTCTGTTGAGGGTTTTTTTAACGGGAAATGTATTTTTTTCTTTGCATTTGTTTTGAGATAATTCTGTGTTAAGTCATTCTGTCCAGCATTCCCCCTGGAATTCTACCCTACAGAGCTTTCCTGTGGTGGGCCTCTGCTCCATCTTCTGAAAGGGGAAAACTAAGGCTTGGAGAGTGGTAATGATTTGATAGATTTGTTTGAGTTTGACAGCATGAGTTGATATAGAGAAGCTGGGAATATAACTCAAGTCACCCCATTCAGTTCTTGCGGTTTCCCGAGATATTATGGAAGCATCTGATAGTAAATTGCATAATTATTTTTCATGCCCCAGAGGGGAGAAAATGGAAAAGTGTAAATTACTGTTTAGAAATCGTTGCCATGAGACATTGTCTATTCTGTCATAAAAACAGTAACTTCCTCTGCTTCTTGTGGTGTTTGGCATTACTGATTTATGCCCAGAAGTCCAAAGATTGCTTCTTCAAAGTGACAAGATTTAGACACTTGAGGAAAACGTATGGTAATTTCAGTGGTTAATGAAGAGCATATATTCTGTTCCATTGGGTAAATTGATCTTGGATCCTGACTAGCTGAGAGAAGCTGTTGGAGCTAATAAGGAAGCAAGTTAGTCTATGGATTTTGGGGCAGTTCTGACATGGTGAGACTTCAGCAGGTGACAGTACTGGAGCTGTTAATGGTCAAAGCCTGTGAAAGGAGCACCACCATGCAGGACAGAAATAATAACACAGAAGTGCAGAAGTGAGAACAAGCTGAAATATTTCTGGTCGTGAGTCCATTTTGATAAATTTGAGTCAATGCTATCCAAATTCCTGTTTGTATGCTGGTATGTAATGGGTATTTTGGTAAGCATGACAAGTTTTTAAGGTTAATACAGCTCTAAAATCCAAGAGAACTTTGAAAAGTGCACAGAGGGAATTAGTGTAAAGGGGTTAACTTAGTATCCTCCATTTTGCCCTCAGCTGGAATTTTTGTTTTATGGAGTACACAAGTGAGAGTGGAGCAAGTTATTTTCTTCCGCCTTCCCTCTTCTCTGCACAGGCATATGTGGTTAGTTACTCAGTGGATATTCAAACAAAACTTGCCTCTAGAAGACCTGAAATATTACAGGATTTAAGTGTTGTAGCCAAATCAGAGTCAGAGGCTTGAAACAGTGCTGCTGTTCCACATTCCTGCAGGTACAGCAAGCCTTTGCTTCCTCAGAGTACCTGGGACTGCTAATGAACCTGGCAGTTAATTCCTAACCAGCTTTAGTCAACGTCTCAGGAATGTCTGCTAAGTGTTCATAAGTGGCAATATTTCTGATGTGCACCAGCTCCTTTTGGCTAGAATTGCCCTCTTAATGGAGATTTCTTAAGCAAATGGGAAGGAAAGCTTTTAGGGTCGCTCTGGGCCATTTAAGATATCTTGACTGCTTTGTTGTGCTCACCTGTTTCAGAACACTCACTTTTCAGCTCCACTTGGGACATCTGTATCATAAACTACCCAAATGTTTCTCTGCAGCAATTTTCTGATAGTAGGTGACACCTTAAGAGCACCTTTGTTACTCAAGAGAACTTGAAACAGAAGAAAAATAAGATGATACATTGATATTGGCCGCATTATATTTTTTTCCCTTACATCTTTGGTAGTTTTCTTCTCACAGAATGAATAACTTTAGGCATGGAATAATACTTTGATACAGTTGCCTTAAGCTGTTTTTTTTGAAATCTTTTTCTCTGAAAGCTCGTCGGGGGCCAGTTTGACTTGGAAATGAACTTTATCATCCAAGAAGGGGAGGGCATCACCTGCATGGTGGACTTGCTGGACAAGTGTGATGTCACGTGCCAGGCCGAGGTTTGGAGCATGTTTACAGCAATCCTGAAGAAAAGCATACGGAATCTCCAGGTGTGCACGGAAGTGGGGCTGGTGGAGCAGGTGCTCAGGAGGATCGACAGAGCTGACAACATGATTGCAGGTACGGCCCCTCCCAGCGGGGGACTTAGACTGGGCTGCTCCTGTGCAAAATCTCTTGGACACTTTTATTAATTAGATGATAAAAATTTGACGCTGCATTTTGTTAAGCAATTGCATTGCTGTTCTTTTTCCTTTTCAGATCTCTTAGTGGACATGCTGGGTGTGTTGGCTAGCTATAACCTGACAGTTCGAGAGCTGAAGCTATTCTTCAGCAAGCTGCAAGGAGAAAAAGGGAGATGGGTAAAAGAAAACACAAAGCTGAAACCATTTTTGTTGTGTTGCTTTTATTTTTTCTCATTTTCACAAGTTAAGACTGTTTCATAAGCTTTATGATAAAAAAATTTTGAATGTACCAAAAATATAGGAAGCTTTCTTCTATTATATAAAGACTCTTTTTACCTGCAAGCAATTAGAATACAGAGAGTAGAATAGTGATGAGGTTAAATTTCTACCTGAACCTGTGGTCTGCAATGGTCTTTTTAACACCTGGGAATAATATGGTGACTCTAAGTGTTTTTATGCACATAATTTTTTTTTTAGTGATTCCAGTTATGTGAAATTGAAGGAAAAAGGCTTAGATTTTTTTTAAGTCACAAGAGAGAAATAAATAAAAAATGCCTACATAGGCAGTTCCATCTGCTCCCATTTTCACATTGCTGTACTTCACCTGAAGATTAAAATAATTTATCCAGTTAGGAAAGTGAGAATTTTGGCAGAAATTGAACTGATGGAAATAAGTCCCAATGAAAAATTGTATCATTTTTCTCTTGTTCCTGTGTGGAATAGAAAGGGACCCTTTTACAGCTGAGAAACCATCTTCCCTAAATTAAAAACATGTATCTTGTAGAGGCCACTGGATAAAGTATTCTTCAACACACAGTTGTTGTTTTACTGGACTTGGGAAGTATTTTAACGATCATTTTACCTGCTTTGAATTTTATTTCAGGTCCTGTTATTTCTAAATATTCTGCCTAGGGTAGAGGAAAGGTAGCACGGTGTGTCTGTTGACTTAAAATAATTTTAAAAGAGACTATACAATGTAAAAGCAAGTATGCACACATAACACTGCAAATTTTAAAAGGCCCTTAGAGATAAGTAACTTTGGAGATCTTAACCTGCTTTAGTAAAAATACTCTAAACTTCATAGATGGTTTAAACTTAATAATTGAACATAAAGAGTATATTTAACTGTAGGTGAATTAAAGTTGTCTCGGTAACATTAACTTTTTCATTTCCTGTCTCCCTGCTATTTGCATTTAATTTCCTTTCCTTATTAATGACCAAATACAGGGGAGAGCAAGAGAAAAATGCCACAGTTGGATTGCCAAGGAGCTCTACAGCTCCATAAATCTTAAAATCAGCAGAACTGTAAAGATACCAAGTATTTTGCTGCAACACAAATTACCTGGTCAAATTATGTAGCACTGCAGACATCTAACCAGTTCTCAGAGTTTCCTCCTCATTTTTAACTCAAATTCTTGAAGCACTGCCTAGCTGCCTGCCCTTTTGGTACATTTGAAATGCTTGTAATGTATTTGCTGTGCTCGGTTTTCAGAGGGTAGCTGTTTACTACAGGGGGGAAAAAAGGGCACTTTCAGGGAAGTATCAGGATTATAAAAATGTAGTTTAAAAATAGATCTGCTGGGAAGATATGGTGTGGCAAAAGACACCACACAAAATTGTCCTGTCACTATGACCAGTATTTGCTGTTCTTCAGTTGTTGTGAGCTCCTATACTTGATTTGGAATTTATAGTTGCAGAGTATTACAATAAAATCAATGCAGGATATGGATTGTGAGGAAATGTTAAGCACTCACTTTAGGTGCTCCAAACAACCCCTGGGACTTGAATCTTTCTCCATGGACTTCTGTGAAAGTATAAACCAAGTCAGTTTAATCTAATCTGTGATTGCAGTCCTGATGAAAATAATCCTTCTGCTGATGTCCCCTCTCCTTTTCACTAGGTATTCCCCATCTCCCTTGTGCTGGCACAGGTTTCACTCAGCCACAATCCAGAACAGCTGTAAATAAAAATTGGTTTGCATTTGTTTTCTCTAAATTAATTTTCATCTGGATCAGTTAATTTTCTTTAGCTTACTGCAGAATCATACAGAGAGCTGATGGGAATGAACAGGCAGAGGGAGGAACCGCCATTCAGGGTCAGTTTAGTTTATGCTGGGTGAAAATGGCTCTGGCCTTCGAGTCCTTAGTTAAGTTGGCAAATTAATTGTATTTCAGAGCACCTCCTCTGAGAAGGTATTCATGACTGTTAATGTTGTTTTATTAGAAGTTCTCAGTGTCTTAGCAGGGTGTTATTCAGCAACGTGCAAAGTTTTAAAATGTGTTAAAATTTGCTTTTTGTGTGTATAGTTCTTTCTCTTCTTACAGGTTTGTTTTATTTATTTACAAATGTAGTAATTCTCTTTGTCAGCCACCACATGCTGGGAAGTTACTGTCTGTGTTAAAACACATGCCTCAGAAGTATGGACCTGATGCCTTCTTCAACTTTCCAGGAAAAAGTGCTGCAGTATGTAGATATTTTAAGTTTCTTGTTTGTTTGTTCGTTGTCCTATTAAGGCCCTTGGTTATTTTCATTTGTGGTGTTCTTTGTCTCATCTGTCATTGTCGTAGAGTTTTAACCAAATTTTTTTCTCTGCCTGACACCTACACTAGTGCCTGAATAAACCATGTTTATAACAGATGTGCAATATCACTGCAGAAGGACAAATACAATTACATAAAAAATGGATATAAATGAGGCTGCTTTTTTATATTTTGTTATTTTTTCAGACTGGTTAAATTAAATCTTGTTGCAAGGAGAATATACCTGCTTTTCACTCTAGATACCTGTGAGAAATCTTTGAGACATTTCTACATGTCCTAGACATTTGTAGGCTGAATAATACTGAAAAGGATCAAATTTAGCGATGATTAGTCTTTTTGTAATTGTTCCTGTGACTCATTTCTAAGTTCTGTGGTGTTCACTTGGAAAAGAATTTGAAACTAAATAGGCAGTTGGAAAACCCTGTGCAGAATCTTCTGTTGGAATTCAAGTATGTCAACACTTTTGCTTCTACAATTGTAAATGAAAAATTATGTTCAAAATTTCATGCTTAATTCAGAATAAGATTTGAATAAGATTTATCAGATGACTCTTTCCAGTTTTCTTCACATAAACCCATTAGCTTTCTGCTTTGGTGGCTTGAGATTGAATTTCACCAACTTGATGACATAATGAATTATTTTTTTGAATGGAAACTTTGGAGACTGAAAAACGCAGACTACTAGAAAAGTGCTCCTGCAGTTTTATCACATGCAGCAGAACTTGGCAATAGACACAGTTTTGTTCATTTTGGTTGTTCATGGTTTTGTGTTTAACTTCTGGTTTGCATTTAACTTCTGTTAATTATTTTGAAGGCTTGAACCACATGTTGTGATATTAGGGCGCCTCAGGAACCTTTATGTGGATATTTTTATATATATTTAAATTAAGAAGTCTAAGAAATTAAGTATTTACTGTAATTACTCCAAGATCCATAGTGAGTTAAGTCCCGTGATAGTGCTACCAATTCCCAAGAGCTGGGTGCAAAGACCTGCAGACTGGTTAGTTAGCTGGTATAAAGAAGGATTTATAGCATTTTGTTCGCACAGGAGTACCTGAATGGAGCATGGGAACATAATAACAAGTCTGGAGACACTTGAGTTCTTTGATGTTTTTTTATTCATTAGTATTGATCATCTGCATGACATCTTTGATC